>CAUYRT010069339.1:0-12784 GCA_963574885.1 Lepilemur ruficaudatus | reverse complement strand
TTAACGAGTGCGTCTCCTCCTTTGCCCTTTCCCGTTTGCGGGTCAAGGCGCCCTGGCTTGTTTGCAAGTCACAAGGTGTCTTGAGGCCGATCAACAAGAAACAATCCGTGTGAGAACAGGTGTTCCGAGAACTGCTTTGTTCAAGCATGGCTGAGAGATGACCCAGTGTCCACTACAAGAGTCTCACTCTGCTGCCCGGGCTAGAGTGAGTGCCGTGGCGTCAGCCTAGCTCACAGCAACCTCAAACTCCTGGGCTCAAGTGATCCTCTTGCCTCAGCCTCCCGAGTAGCTGGGACTACAAGCTTGCACCACCATGCTTGGCTAATTTTTTGTATGTATTTTTTAGTTGTCCAGCCAATTTCTTTCTATTTTTAGTAGAGACGGGGTCTCGCTCTTGCTCAGGCTGGTTTCGAACTCCTGACCTTGAGTGATCCTCCCTCCTCTGCCGCCCAGAGTGCTAAGATTACAGGCGTGAGCCACCATGCCTGGCCTTTTTTTTTTTCTTTTTGATATAGAACTAGAAGCCACATAGAACATGGAAATAAAGATAATTGAAAATTTAAAATTATTTTAATATATACAGCCAATAAGTTTCTGAAACATAACCTTATAACAATGACAGCTTTTTGAGGTATTTTTAAAATTGTGTTTCCATTTGTCTGTGTCTGGCATTTTGTGTTCTTATTATAATACTTCTGGTAGCATTTTAATTAGAACTTGCCTCAGTCTCTTAGAAAGGTTGTTGAGAGATAATCCAGCACTACTCACCCGGAAGAAGCAAAGATTGAAACACGACTGTGAAGAACATTGGCAGAAAGCAATTGTAAGGGAATTTTCTGAGTGATGTGATTCTACCACCACTTCAATTGTAAATCGTGCCCTGAAGTTAAGCTAGGAAAGTTGAGGGGAAAGGAGTTAAAAATAGAAACTGATATTCTATTAATAACTGCAGTGACTACTGCTAAATTAACTTAAATTTGGCCTGAGGATGCCTCAATACCGCGTCCCTATGTAGTAAATTGCAACCTAACTTAGTATGTAAACAAATTAAAACCTAACTTAGAAGTTGTCTTAGTCTTTTTAGTGTTGCTAAAAAGGAATACTTAAAGCTGGGTAATTTATAAGGACAAGAAGCTCATTTGGCTCATGGTTCTGCAGGCTGTATGAGAAGCATGGTACAGGCATCTGCATCTGGTGAGGGCCTCAGGCTGATTCCACTCATAGTGCAAGGCGAAGGGGATCTGGTGTGTGTAGAGATCACATGGTGAGAGAGGAAGAAAGAGAGAGTGGGAGGATGTGCCAGGCTCTTTATCACAACTAGCTATCTCTGGAACTAATAGAGTGAGAACTTACCCCCACTCCCAGAGATGGCATAAATCTATTCATGAGCCATCCACTCCCATGACCCAAACACCTCCCATTATGCCCCACCTCCAACGAGGGGGATCAAATTTCAACATGAGGTTTGGAGGGAACAAACATCCAAACCACAGCAGGAGCATAACAAACAGCCAAGTGTCAGCCAGTCACAATCAGCGGGGTTTCAGCTAATCACAGCCAGCCAACTTGTCACGCTATGCCCAAATAAGGAAAATTTCTAGCTATAGCCAATCAGGTGATTTCTCTACCTTGCTTCTGTGTCCAGGCTGTAAAACTAATCAGCCTTGCAAAATGACCCCCTCCCTATTTTTGTTCCCTCAGACTTTACCAGTGAAGCCTAACAACCAGACTTAACTAGCCTCTCCACAGGATTCACCATCCATCACCAACAGCTGATCTTTCATTAGACCACCTGAAGACTTCAAACCCCACACAACCTGACCTGCATTCCACAACCCACTATAAAAACCTTTGGCCTTGCCTTTGATTGGCTGGGGAGATGGGTTTGAGACTATTTCGCCTGTTCTCTTAACTGACATCTTTCAGATTAAAAGTTCTTTCTTCCCTGGCAATCTTCTGTGTCTCAATAATTAGCTCTTTGTACAGTGAGCAATGGAACCTAGGCTAGACCCCTTTTGGGGTTCAGTAACAAAAGCTTATTGTTCACAGTGCTGGATGGGGCTCTCTGAATCTATACTAGTTCAGGGTGCTGTCTGATTTCATGAATGGTTCTTTGCTCAAATAAACTCTCCTCAATTTAATTTGATTTTTTAACTTTTGTAATAAAAATTAAAAATTCATTTGTCTAAAGTTTTTGTTTTAACACTACACGTGGGTTCAATTAATAGGACTGAGACTCAGGACCTTTGCTTTCTTTAGATACTGGCTCTACTTTCCAGATTTATTCACATAAATAATGACTGACTTTGAACAAATCATTTAATATTTCTAGGTTGCCTCTAGATCTTTACATCTGTAAGATTAAAAATATAAGGAAAACTAGTACTCTGAGGTATTGAGAGAATTATTTTTAAAAATTTCCTGTTTGGAATTACTTCAAACTTATAGAAAATCACAAAAATAAAAATAGTACAAAAGATACCTGTATACTCTTAACCCAGATTCTATATTACCCCATGTGTTTTATCATTTGTTTTCTCTCTTGCTCGTATTCTCTGTCCTCACACACAACATTTTCTCTGAACCACTTCAGGGTAAGTGCCTGCATTGAGGCTCTTTACCCCTAAATATTTCACTATGTAATTTCTAAGAGTGGGGGTATTCTCTTACATTACCACAGTACAGTTTTCACTTTCAGTAAATTTAACATTGATATAATACTTTTATCCAGTCTTCTATTCATATTCTAATTTTGTTTGTTTATCCCATTATGTCTTTTATAGCATTTATCCTCCCCTCTAAAAAAGGATCCAGTGTAGGGTCAGATATGGCATTTAGTTGTCTTTCTCTTTAGTCTCCTTTAATCTGCAACATTTTCCCACGACTGGTCATAGTATTAACATTTTTAAATGAAACAGTTCCCCCTCTTTTATCTAGTGCTCCTCATTTTGAGTTTGTCTGATATTTCCTCATAATTAGATTCATGTATGTGTTGTTGGCATAGGAGATGTTGTGTCCTCAGGGATCACATCTGGAGTCATCCAATGACCATGAGTCTCTGTTAGTGGTGTTGATTTTAATTACCTCGTTGGGAAATTTCTACGTGGTATTTAGTATTGCAAACTGCTACAAAAAGATTAAACTGAATTCTACATACTAACCAAGACACCACCCAGATTCATTTATTCATTCACTTATTCATTTAATAAACATTTTAGAATGCTTTATTAAGATAATTATAAGTTCACACACAGTTGTAAGAAATAATATAGAGATATTCCTTGTGCACTTCATTCAGTTTCCTCTAATAGTAATATTTTGCAAAACTATAATATATCACAACCAGAATATTGACATCGATACAGTCCACCAATCTTATTCAGGTTCCATTTGGTCCTGAGTTTTTCTTGTGATAAGATTTTAAGTTACTAATCTAATCTCTTTACTTGTTATAGATCTATTCAGATTTTGTTTTTTAATTCTTGAATAGTTTTTATTTGGGGAATAAATAAAAATAATAATGGGAATTTGCCCATTTCATCTAGATTATCTAATTTGCTTACATAGAGTTAAGCTTCTGTTCTTGTCTTTTTCCCACTTTTTAATGGGGTTGTTCAATTTTTTTCTTGCCCATTTGCCTGAGTTCTTTGTAGAGTCTGGTTATTAGCCCTTTATCAGACATATAGTTTGCTAATATTTTCTCCCATTCTGTAGGTTGTCTATTTTGCTCTGCAAAAGTTTTTTAGTTTGATCAGGTCCCATTTATTTATTTTTGTTGTTGCTGTGATTGCCATTAGGGTCTTCTTCATGGATTCTTTGCCTAGGCACATATCTAGACGAGTTTTACAACATTTTCTTCTAGAGTTCCTATGGTTTCATGCTTAACATTTAAGTCTTTTAACCATCTTGAATTAATTTTTGTGAGTGGTAAGACATATGGATCCTGGTCCATTCTTCTGCATGTGGCTATCCAGTTGTCCCAGCACCATTTATTGAATAGGGCTTATTTTCCCCAGTGTATATTGTGTTCTGCTTTGTCAAAGATAAATCGGCTGTATGTGGTTGGTTTTATGTCTGGGTTTTCTATTCTGTTCCATTGGTCTAGGTCTCTATTTTTGTGCTAATATCATGCTGTTTGGGGTGCTATAACTTTGTAGTGTAGTTTGAAGTCTGGTAATGTGATGCCTCCAGATTTGTTCCTTTTGCTTAAGATTTCTTTTGCTATTCAGGCTCTTTTCCAGTTCCAAACAAAGCATAGAATTATTTTTTCTAGATCTGTAAAGTATGATGTTGGCATTTTGATGGGGATTGCATTGAATCTATACATGACTTTGGGAATTATGGGCATTTTAAAAATCTTGATTCTACTGATGTACAAACATAATATGTTTTTCCATTTGTTTGTATCATCAGCAATTTCTTTCCTCAGTGTTTTGTAGTTCTTTTTGTAGAGATCTTTCATTTCCTAGGTAAAGTATATTCCTAGGTATTTTATTTTCTTTGTGGATATTGTGAATGGTATTGAGCCTTTGATTTGACTCTCAGCTTCACTGTAATTTGTGTGTAGGAATCCTACTGATTTGTGTATGTTGATTTTGTAATCTGAGACTTTGATGAATTTGTTTATCAATTCCAGGAGTCTCTTGGAGGAATCTTCAGGGTTTTCTAGATATAAGATTATATCAGCAAAAAGTGATAGTTTGATCACCTCTTTCCCAATTTGGATACCCTTTATTTGTTTCTCTTCCCTGATTGCTCTGGCTAGGACTTATAGGACTATGTTGAATAGAGGTAGTGACATTGGGCATCCTTGTCTTTTTCCACTTCTTAGTGGGAATGCTTTCAACTTTTCCCCATTCAGTATGATGCTGGCTGTGGGTTTGTCATATATGGCTTTTATAATTTTTGGATATGTTCCTTCTGTGCCAAGATTCTTGAGAGTTTTTTTTTATCATGAAAGGGTGCTGAATTTCTTTGAACACTTTTTCTGTATGTATTCAGATGATCATATGATCTTTGTTTTTGCTTCTGTTTATGTGGTGAATCACATTTATTGATTTATGTATGTTGAACAATCCTTGCATCCCTGGGATGAAGCCCACTTGGTCCTGGTGGATTAGTTTTTGATGTGCTGTTGAATTCGGTTTGCTAGTATTTTATTGAAGATTTTTGCATCTATGTACATAAAGGATATTGGTCTGTAGTTTTCTTTTTTTGTTGTGTCCTTTCCTGGATTTGGTATCAAGGTAATACTGACTTCATAGAATGAGTTGGGTTGAATTCCCTCCTTCTCAATGTTATGGAATAATTACCTTCTGTATGGGTATCAGTTCTTCTTTGCAGGTCTGACAAAATTCAGCTGTGAATCCATTTGGTCAAGAACTTTTTTGTTGTTGTTGTAAGATTTTTTTTATTGCTGCTTCAATCTTCTTGGTCTGTTCTGGAATTCTATTTATTTCTGATTGAGTCTTTGGAGGTTATGTTTACAGGAATTTGTCCATTGTCCATTTCCTCCACTGAAAGATCTGGAAAGATCATCTGAGAAAAAAATAAATAATGAAACACTGTACTTAAATGGGACTCAAGAATAAATGGGCCTAACAGACATTTACAGAATATTTTACCCCAAAATTACTGAATATACATTCTTCTCATACGCACATGGAATATTTTCCATGAATCATCATATTTTATGCCACAAAACATGGCTTAACCAATTAAAAAAACATGAATCATAGCATGTATCTTCTCAGACCACAGTGGAATATGTATAGAAATCATCTCCAAGAGAAACACTCAATTCTACACAAATGGAAATTAGACAAGCTGCTGCTGAACAATTATTGGATCAACAATGAAATTAGGATGGAAATCAAAATATTCTTCAAACTGAATGAAAAAGGGGACACAAATTACTAAAATCTATGGGATTCAGCAAAAGCAGTACTAAGGGGAAAATTCATAGCCTTAAATGCCCACATCAAAAAGACCAAAAGATCACAAATTAAGAATCTAATGACACATCTCAAGGAGCTAGAAAAGGAAGAGCAAAACAATCCCAAACCCAGCAGAAGAAAAGAAATAACTAAGGTCAGAGCAGAACTAAATAAAATCAGAAAACAAGAAAATAATACAAATGATCAATGAAACAAAAAATTGATTCTTTGAAAAGATAAACAAAGTTGAAAGACCTCTTGCTAGATTAACCAGGAAAAGAAGAGAAAGGACCCAAGTAAGGTCAATCAGAAATGAAAAAGGAGATATTACAATTGATACCACAGAAATACAAAATATCATCTGTGAGTACCATGAAAATATCTATGCCAATCAGGTTTTTCTGTTGTTTTTCTTCTTTCTTCCCACCTTAAAACACCTACTGTCCCACTTCCACTGCCCTGTGGAAGTTCTCATTTTATTTTGTAGAATGGAGGCTTCCTCATTCATAAATTACAAACAAAAGCTGATTAGATTTTTAACTAAATTTTAAGTAATTTTATCTTTTGGCAGTGGCCTTTTTTGTTTGGTTTCTTTTACTTAGCATGTTTTAAAGTTTTGTCTATGTGGTATCATATATCAGTACTTAATTTCTTTTTATTGACAAATGATACTCTCTTATATAGTCATACCTCATTTTATTTATACATTCATCCATTAAAAAACATTTGGGCTGTTCCCAGTTTTGGCATATTACAAATAATGCTACTATAGACAATTGTGTACAAGTTTTTGTGAGGACATATCTTTTCATTTCCTTTGAGTATAAACCTAAGAGTAGAATTGCTCAATCAAATAAAAACTATGTTTAACCACTTGAGGAATCACCATACTGCTTTCTAAAGCTGCCACACCCTTTTAAATCCCCATGAGCAGTGTATGAGGTTTCCAGTTTCTCCACTTCCTTGCCAAAATTTGTTATTTGGCTTTTTGATTATAGACATCCTAATGAGTATGAAGTGATGTATCATTAAGGTTTTGATTTGCATTTCGCTGGTGGCTCATAATGTTGGGCATCTTTTCATGTGTATATTGGCCATCTGTATAAATTATTAGGGAAAATATCTATTTGAATTCTTTGTCTTTTTATTATTCACAATGTGTAGGTGTTCATATGGGTATAAGTTTTTATTTTTCTGGATAAATACCTAAGAGTACAGTTGCTGGGTCATATGGCAGTTGCATTTTTTAAAAGAAATATTGCTTTGTAAGAAATTGCCAAACTGTTTTTCTAGAGTAGCTATAACATACTACATTCCCACCAGCAATGTATGAGTGGTCCAGTTTCTCTGCATCCTCATCAGCATTTGGTGTTATCACTATTTTTTATTTTATTCATTCTGATAAGTATGCAGTGATATCTCATTGTGACTTAATTTAAATTTCTCTAATAGGTAATGATATTTTACATCATTTCATGTCCTTATTTGCCATTTTTATATCTTCTTTGGTAAAATGTCTTTTTATGACTATTGCCCATTTTTTTTTTTAAATTTCAAAATATTGAGGGAGTCCAAATGATTTGTTTACATGGATCTCTTTTGTAACACTCGATTCATGGCTATGAGTGTGCCCATTACCTAAATAGTGTTCATTGTATGCATTAGGTAGGTTTTTGTCCTTCCCCTCTCCCCCTCTCTTCCCCACTTGATTTCCATTGACTTTTACTTCCCTCTGTGCACATGTGTGCTCATTGGTTATTTCCATTTTCTAATGGAATTGTTTTTTCACTGTTCAGTTTTGAGACTTCTTTATATATACACAATACTAGACCTTTGTCAAATATGTAGTTTGCAAGTATTTTCTCCTAGTCTATCACTTGCTTTTTTGTCCTGTTGTCAGGGTCTTTTGGAGAGTAAATTTAAAAAATTTTTATAAGGTCTAATTATTCAAATTTTTCTTTTATAAATCATGCTTTTGGTACCAAGTCTAAGAACTCTTTATCTAGCCCTCTATCCCCAAGACTTTTTCTATGTGTTTTCCAAATGTTTCGTAGTTTTACAGTATGCATTTAAGGTTTTGATCCATTTTGAGTTAAACTTTTGTAAGATATGAGGTTTAGGACAGTTTAACTGTTTGCCTATGGATGTTCAGTTATTCCAACACCATTTATTGAACAGGCTATACTTCCTCCATTGAATAGCTTTTGAAACTTTGTGAAAAATCAGTAGAACATATTTTTTCATGTCTATTTCTGGGTCCTTAGTTATGTTCTATTGATTGATATGTCTAGCTGTCTGTCAATACCACACTGTCTTGATTAATGTATTTTTAATAAGCTTCAATATCAGATAGAGTAATTACTCTCATTTTATTCCTTGTTTTCAAGATATTTTTAGCTATTCTATGGCCTGTGCCTTTCCATATAAATTTTAGAGGGAGCTTGTCTATACTTACCAAGAACCTTTCAGGGATTTTGATAAGAATTGTTTTAAACTTTGACATTAATCGGAAGAAAATTAACATTTTTACCATGTTGGGCCTTCCAATCCATGAATGAGATATGTCTCTACAGCTATCTATTTAGGTCTTATTTTATTTCTTTATTCAGCATTTTGTAATTTTTAGCATATAGATTCTGAATATTTTTTATTGTTTATATTTGCACAATTATACTAAGTAATGCATTTACACTGATACTGATGGAATTCAGAACCTGTTACCCCAAAATATGGTACCTTGGCATGTTGACTTTCATAAACTAAAGGAATCTGAGAAAGCCACAGAAGCAAGGAAGGTCTCTCTGATCTTCCCCTGCTCTGCTCCCCTGAAGGAGGTCACAAGATTCTCCAGTGAGAACTTCCATTCTTATACCTTGTGGAAAGGAACATTCTTATCTCTGAAGATGAAGGGTCACAGAGAAGAATCTGAATAAGCAGGCATTGCTAAGTTTCCCTCAATTTATTATCATTAGATCATACCTACTTTTGTCCAATCATATTTTTCCATGATTTTCCACACTTTATCAAACCTAGCATTAAAACATACAGGTTTAACCATTTCTTCAGGTGTTCATTTCCTCATGAAGTCTCTCATGTCACATAAAACTTATTAAATACATTTATATTCTTTTCTCTTGTTAATCTGTATTTTGTTCTAGGGCCTTCAGCCATGAACCTAAGGTGGGTAGAGGAAAAGATATTTTGTCTCCTACTATACCATGAAAATGGTTTTGCAGTTTTAATTTCAGTTTTGGCATGTTCATTTTCAGTATATATAAATGCGATTGGATTTTATATATTGATTTTGTAACTTGCAACCTTGCTGAACTTATTAGTTCTTGGAGTCTTTTTGTAGATTCCTTAATATTGTTTACATAGACAATAATGACACCAACAAATAGGGACAATTTTCTTTTTCTTTTCTTATTGCAGTGGATAGAATTTCCAGTATTATGTTGAATGAGAATACTGAGAGTAGAAATCTTTTCTTTGTTCCCTGTCTTAGGGGGGAAAGCATTCATTCTTTCATTATTAAGTGTGATGTTAGCTGCAAGTTTTTTTATAAATGCTCTTCATGAGGTTGAAAAATTACTCCTCTATTTTTATTTTTCTGATTTTTAAAGTCATGAATTGTTGGATTTTGTCAAATACTTTTCTATGCCAGTTTATATGATCATATGTGGCTTTTGTTTTAAGATCATTGATATGGTCGATTATATTGATTGATTTTGAAATGTTGAACTAGTCTTGCCTACCTGGAATAAATCCCAGTGAATCTTGTTGTATAAATTTTTCGATCTGATTGAGAATGTTTCACTATTTTTATGTCTAGATTCTTGAGAGATATTGGACAGTAGTTTCATTTTTTTATATTATCTGTCTGGTTTTGATGTCAGTGTGATACTGGCCTCACAAAATGAAATAAGAAATGTTCCCTTCTCTTGTATTTTCTGAAGGAGATTACATATAATTGATGTGATTCTCCTGTAAATATTTGGTAAATTTTCCTATGAAGCCATCTGACTTAAGACTTATTTTTTTGAGAGCTTTTAAATTATAAATTTAATTTATTTCATGATTTTTAGAGTACTCTGATATCTATTTCATCTTGGTTGGTTTTGGTAATTCGTAGGTTTTGAGGACTTTGTCATTTCTTCTAAATTATTGACTTTATGAACATAAAGTAGTTTGTAGTACTATTTCCTTATTACCCTTTTATTAGATCTTGGTAGGATTAGTTGTGCAGACAAAGGTTAACATAGCAGGACCAAGACTACTATATTTATTAAGGCTTGCTTGCAAGACTAACTCTTAGCTGTCATCTGGGAACTTGGATTTTGTGAGTTTTCCCACTATTCTGTAACTAATAAGGGCTGTTTACTTTGCCTAGACTGTTTATGCAAATAATGTGGCTTATGCTGAACAACCTGCTTTCCTTCTGAGAGTCTGGAATTTTGGTACATGCTAGGCAGAGGGTGACTATGTGCCTGAATTATAAGGTTGTGTTCTTTTCACTTTAAAGATATGTAAATAAAAGACAACCATTGTGGTGTTATTATAGATAGATAGATAGATGTTATCATCCATAGTTCCTGGATCATAACACC
The DNA here is from genome assembly GCA_963574885.1 of Lepilemur ruficaudatus. NCBI lineage: Eukaryota > Metazoa > Chordata > Mammalia > Primates > Lepilemuridae > Lepilemur > Lepilemur ruficaudatus. The sequence goes on along the minus strand of CAUYRT010069339.1, from coordinate 2,241 downwards.
CATAGTTCTTTTAATAGTCTTTTGTTATATGTTGGGTGCTTTAGGCCTTAGGAGCAGGCCTCAGGAAACAGAATCTCTCTGACCTTCTCTTGCCCTCTTTTTACCTTCCCCAAGGGCAGACTCTAATCTTTGCCCGTGTTTAATGAGAGAAATGAGCAGGAGCATTGTCATAGTGGAGAAGGACACTCTGGTGATATTTTCTCAGGCATTTTTCTGCTAAAGCTTTTGCTAACTTTCTCAAAATACTTTCATAATAAGCAGATATTATGATCCATTGGCCCCCACAAAAGTCAACAAGCAAAATGTCTAGAGCATCCAAAAAATTGTTTCTATGACATTTGCTCTTGATTGGTCCACTTTTGCTTTGACTGGACCACTTCCACCTCTTAGTGGCCATTGCTTTGATTGTGCTTTGCCTTCAAGATCATACATCCATGTTTCATCTCCTGTTACAATTCTATGAATAAATGCTTCAGACTCTTGGTACCACTTGTTTAAAATTTTTATTTAAAGCTCTGCTCTTGTCTGCAGCTGATCTGGGTGCAATTGTTTTTATACCTTTTGAGTGAAAAGTTTGCTCACCTTTAATTTTTCAGTGAGAATTGTGTACACTGAATCAATTGAGATATCTATGGTGTTGGTGTCAGAGGCAGCCTAGTGGAGATCAGGACACTCACTACCATCCAAGGGTAAGGAAGCCAATTCACTCTAGTTTCACTGGAAACCACATGGGGAGTAGTAATAAGGCACTCCTGGCCCTCCTAGCCACTAAAAAAGCTATACAAATGTATAACTCAAAGACAGGATAGAAAAAACAAAATAAAATTCTAAACACATGGTCATATAGTCCATGAGAAGGCAGGAAAGAAAACAGAAAAATGAAAACTAGAGAGACCAAAATTGGCAGGCTTAAGCACTAACATATTAATAATTACATTAAATGTAAATAGTATAAAAACACCAATTAAAACAGCTTGCCAAGGTACAGTAAAAAAAAATGATCCAACTATAATCTACCTACAAGAAGCTTATTTCAAATATAACAATATAGGTTGGTTGAAAGCAAAAGGATGGGAAAAGGTATTTCAGGCAAAAATTAATCAAAGCAAAATAGAAGAGGCTATATTAATATAAGATAAAATAGAGTTTAGAACAAAGAAAATTACCAGAAACAGAAAGATATATTATATGATGATAAAAGTTAGTTAGTCCACTAAGAAAACAAAATAATCTTAAATATGTAACAAAACAACAGAGCAATAAAATATGTGACAAAAATACTGTTAGAATTGGAAGGAGAAATAGACAAATCTGCAATTGTTATTGGAGATTTCAACACCTCTCTCTCAACAATTAATAGAAGAACTAGATAGAAAATAAGCAAAGACAGAAGAATGCAACAAAACCATTAACCAAAAGTATTTAATTGAAATTTATAGAACATTCTGCCCAACAGCAGAATAGACATTCTTTTCTAGTGCCCAAGAAACAGATGGAAAACTAAGATAATATCTTGGGACATAAAATAAATATCAACAAATTCAAAGTATTAAATTCATGAAGAATGTATTTTCTGACCATAATAGAGTCAAACTAGAAATCACTAACAGAAATATCAGGAAAATCTCTAAACACTTAGAAACTAAATAACACATCTCTAACCCATGGATCAAAGAGGAATTTTCAAGGGAAAACAAAAATATATTAAACTGAATGATATTTAGGTTTGTGCAATAGTAATTGCAGTTTTAGCATTGTTGACATTTGCCATTTGATATTGGAATACATTCTTAAATAAATGTGGTTACATTACACATCATTTTAATGTCCATTTCTCACTTTATGGGTTTTTTTGCTAATTAATGACTTATTATTTGCTGTTTATTTTATATTTATTTTGGACTATGGAAATGATGTTAGACAAAAAGTAAATTCGAGCAATTTTCTTATTCAAGTTCAAAATGGATCGTAAAGCAGTGGCGACAGCTCGCAGCATCAACAATGCATTTGGCCGAGGAACTGCTAATGAACATACAGTGCAGTGGTGGTTCAAGAAGTTTTGCAAAGGAGACGAGAGCCTTGAAGATGAGGAGCGCAGTGGCCGGCCATCAGAAGTTGACAACGACCAATTGAGAGCATCATCGAAGCTGATCCTCTTACAACTATGTGAGAAGTTGCCGAAGAACTCAACGTCTGCCATTCCATGGTTGTTTGGCACTTGAATCAATTTGGAAAGATGAA
>CAUYRT010069338.1:0-14415 GCA_963574885.1 Lepilemur ruficaudatus | reverse complement strand
ATAGGAAGAATAAGTTCCGATGTTCCACTGCACAGCAAGCTGACTATAGTTAATAATACAGTATGTATCTCAGAACTGCTAGAAGAGAGGATTTTGAATGCTCTCGCCACAAAGAAATGATACATGTTTGAGGTGATGGATACACTAATTACCCTGATTCCGTCATTAGTGCACATTGCGTACATGTATCAAAATATCGCTCTCCATCAACACAGGAAACTATCATTTTTCAGTTAAAATAAACCATCACAAAGAAAAGATTGCACCCCCCCCTCAATGGACTGTGTAGTACTGAGGGAGGGGGCGGATCCGTTCTATCCTAGACAAGGGAACCACATAGGGAACAAAACAGACATAATTTCTTGCCCTCATAGCACTTATTATTCTGTGTTTCCCCCAAAATAGTTACAGCAATATTTCTGGCCCCACGTGTCCTTCCAGAACCTTGCCACTCCCTCATCCAGAGTGGAGTCTACTTTCCCTCCTCTTGTACCTGGGGGGACTGAGACTCCTACAACCAATAGCGAGTGGCAGAGGTGATGCCGTGGGACTTCCAGGTGAGGCCACCTTGCCCGGTGCTCACCTGTGGACCTGTGGGACCCCAACACCACGCACTGAGGATCCCAAACTAACGCCCCACAGAGACCACAAGAGGAGCCTGGGACGTGTGTGCTAAGTGCTCACTAACTATTGGCTAGCAGTACCTCGGCATAAAGCAGGCACAAATATTTTTAGCAAGAAAACAGAAATATACATCCAAGGTTAAGTAACAGTCTTAGGCAGCACATACTTCAACTACTCAAGTGACTGGCTGCAATTATAAGCAACCTGGGAATTCAGAGGCGAGAGTGATCCCTGCGGGCGGGACTGGTCAGGGCCAGCTTTGCAGAAGAGATTTGTCCTGTACCTGTTGCACGTGGAGAAGGGAAGCACCCAGCGTGGCACCCAGTGTGGCTTTCCAAGCACAGCACAGCACAGACAAAGGTGTGCAGGGTAGGATACAGAATAACAATACATGTCATTTTCAGAATCAAACACAGTGCAGTTTCTCTTGTCTAATACCAATCTTGTATCTCTGAAAGAGCAGAGAAACCAGGCTCAGAGAGGTTGATTAACTTGGCCAAGCCCACACAGCAAGAACAGAATTTTGATGCAAACCCCAATCTTCTTGGTTCTAAAGGTCCTGTCCACCACACCGTGAGATGTAATGATCACGAGAAGCCCACTACTTAATCTTGTGGGTGTGTGCTTCCTAAGCCTTTGTAAATTTCAATTTTCTTTAAACACCTAAGAACCTACTTAAAGTAATATTTCAAATGTCCAGCTGGAAATGCAGCCCCAGAAAAAATAAATCAGTGGTGTTAGTAAATAGGGAAGTTGAGCAGCATGCTACTCAGTAACTGATGAAGAATAAATATTTAATATCCCTCGACTCAAATATGGCGTGGAAATGATATAAATGCATAGTGTTCCCTGCACTTAAATGCAAACAAGGATTTCGGAGGCACTGCCAACCTTTCGTCAGACTCGGTCTCTAATTACAGACATTTCTGTAGGTGTAGCCTCTGCAGCTTGCGAGCGGGCACCCCGTCTGTCGGGACTGAGTAATCGGCATTTTACTTCCCTTCCCCTTCTCTGCTTACTTGGATTTCATGTATCATCATTTCTCACGATTGAGAATAGACGATAGAACCTCCACTTCCTCGTTTACGAAACGATTCAAGGTAAATCAGCTCCGAGAGACACAAATCATCTTACGTGCCAATTCTAATTACAGCCGTCCTCCATTTATACTAGGGGGATATATTCCAAGATCCCCAGTGATTACCTGAAACCGCGGATAGTACCGACCCGTGTGTACTATGCTTTCTCCTATGCGTACATGCTTATGATATGTACACACACACATCCACGGGTCAGCAATAACAACCAGGCCACACAAGGACAGGAACTGGAAATCTGGAATGCAAAATTGCTTTCTTTGCTCATAATGACTCTGCTGGGTCTCAACTCTCCCCATCTCTTGGGGGTTAGGTGGTCCCTCTCCTGTCCTCATAGCTGCAGCCACAATTCCGTGTAACTATAGCTGATGTCTCAGGATGCAATGATTGGCTCAGCTCCAGTCTATATACCGGTTTCTCTTGGGTCAGATGTTCACCCTAGTCTAGGTGGCTATGGCTGAGCTGCGGATCACATGGTACCTTGAGCTGCCACTGCCAGAGTCAGAGGGAGAGAACCGATCCTTTGAGAAGGTGTTGTAGACAAGGCAAAGAAACTGACTGACCCATCCATGGCATAGACCAATGGCCTTCAAATATTTTGAACTGTGACTCTGTAAAAAGTGTATTTTATATCATGATCTATCACTCACCCTGCTACACATGAAACAAACAAGTGTTTATCAAAGCAGCACTTAAATGTGATGGTTGCTGATATATAACAATATTTCTTTCTGTTTTATTCTGTCTTGTTTTTAAAAAGTGCTGGTCATGGCCTAGTACATCGACTTCACAGCCTGCTAAATAAGCTGTGACCCGTATTTGGAAAAAGACAGATATAGACCATTGGAATAGGATTCTAATTGATCTTCTCCTTCTAGTCCATTCTATAAACTTCTGCCAGATTGATCTGCTGTGAAGCCCAGTCCTCATGAAATCAGCAGCATTTCCCCAGTACCTATGGAACCAATTAGTCCAAAATGCCTCAGTGCCTCAGCTCGCTGTGGCCTCTGCAGCCTGGCTTCATCACCCCTTTCTGGCATTTTTTAAAAGTTTTATTTATTTATTTTTAGAGACAGGGTCTTGCTTTGTTGCCCAGGCTGGAGTGCAGTGGTGCAATCGTAGTGGTGCAAACCTCCAACTCCTGGGCTCAAGCAATCCTCCTGTCTCAGCCTCCTAAGTAGCTGGGACTACAGGCATGCGCCACCATGCCCAGCTAATTTTTAAGATTTTTTTGTGGAGATGGAGTCTTGCTATGTTTCCCAGACTGGTCTCAAACCCCTGGCCTCAAGTAATCCTCCTGCCTCAGCCTCCCAATGTGCTAGGATTACAAGCATAAACCACCATGGTTGGCCTCTTTTCCAACTTTATGTCCTTGACACAAACTCTATACTCCAGTGAACTAAACCTACTCTATATTTTTCTCTCTCCCTACCTTTGCCTACTGCTTAGAACACTCTCCCGTATCTTGCTTCTTCCAAATTTTGCTCATCCTTCAAGACTCAACTCCAATTCCACCTCTTGCATCATCTTCCTTTAGTTTCCTAACCGGATGTGACTTCTGCCTTCTCTGAAATCACTTCCTTTGAAGTAGTTCACACTGCCCAGCCAGCACTGGAGTTGCTCTGGGAGAACACGCATACCTGCTTACTTGGCCCGTTTAGGACTGCTAGATTCGGAGGGTGGGGCAGGGAGACCAGGACGTCTATCCTGATTTAAATCTCAGGATAAACACAAATAACATTTTTAGTGTAAGTAAGATCCCAAGTAGTGCCTGGGATATTCCCATCCGACATTCAAATTGAACTACGCGTTCTGGAGTTTACTGGCAGCCCTGCACCAGTGAATTGTAATTCATGAAGTTAGGTTCCATGTCTGACTTACCTTTTTATCTGCCTTTCGGGAATAAAAGTGCCCTTCGAACCCCTGATAGAGGATAGAGAGTAGATTCTCCTTGGATATCCTCACTATTTCCCTGGCTGATAACAGAATCCTTTCATGTACTGAGCCAGAAAGCATTTAAACTTGTCATCAAATTATCCCAACAGCAGAAAAGAAGATACTTCTCGTTGAGGTTGTATGAAGGTAGGGAATGATTTGCTCATCTCAAGCATGAGGCTCGCCTGACGTCTCTATTTTACCTTAAACACACAGACACACACACACCACTTACTCTTACAGTCTATAATAGCTTTGTTTTTAATTAAACAGTCTTAAATTGCTCACCAAGGAATAAAACTTGATGCTCAAAAAGAATTGAAAGAGTGCCCTTTTACTCCGCAGCTTTGCAGAATTCCAACACACTCTTGCTCACCTCTAGAGAGATCCCAATTGAGGAAGGGCCAGGTGCGTTGGTTTGTGTTGTAGTTCAGTGATGAAACGGCACCGAGGTGGCTCAGGAAGAAGCTGGGGCCAGGGGCAGTCTCAGTCCCAGAGCCGCGTCTCTCGAGTGGGAGGCAGGCAGCGAGGCCCGCGCTGTGCTTCTCAAAGCTGCTCCATCAGGTGACGCACCTGGACGTTTCACAAATGCCTTCAGCAGGTCTTGCCCTTTGGCAAGTTCCAGAGCTGTGGGCGGCGTGGCTAAAGAGCACGGGCCTTGCACACAGGGCTGGGTCTGTTTCTTGACTCTACAGCTTACTGGCTAGCCGTAGGGTCACGACTCCTCCACTCTGGTTCGCCCGCTGAACGTCAATTTCAGTAAAATGGTTAGTAAAATAGAGTTTTTCTTTTTGCAAAAAAAAAAAAAAAAGCCACTACTGAGAGATGCTCAGGTTCCCACAGGCTTTCCGTGGTTCTGCTTATTCTAGAACAAAGGTTCTCAAAACGTGTGGTACCCCGACCAGAATGATCAGCATCACCTGGAAGCCTAATAGAAATGCAAATTCTCCAGCCTCACCCCAGACCTACTTATTGAAACTCTGGAGGTGGGCTCAGCAATTCGGTCTGTGCCTCTGCTGGCCCTCCAGGTGATTCCAGTGCATTAAAGTTTGAGAGCCACTGCTCTGGGGCGTTCCGATGTAGCTGATTCCAATCCGAATGATCACATCTAAATTACTACTGTTTCCATATCTTTGAGGGGTCAATTGAATGCACAAAGCTAAATAAAGATTTTAAAATAAAAAGACATCTTTTTGATGGCAGCAGCTATTTGAACTCAAATCTCTTTACCTGCTAGAACAAGGGAGCAGACTATTCGAAATAGTCTGTTAGGAAACAGTCCTTTGAGTTGTTTATTCATACATTCATTTGTTCAAGTACTTGCACCCAGGATGACCCAGGGACTGCGCTAGATGCTGGGCTACAGAGGTGAAAAAAATGACCATCAAAGAGCAAAACCAGCCTGGTCCTGGTTTCTGCCCTGTTGGTACGCCCAGCCCAGTGGGGAGCAGAGACATTTATGAACAACCCACAGGCAAATGGACACTTTCGACCAAGACCAGGGCTAAGGAGAGACACCAAGCATGGAGAGTGGCTGTAACAGGGGGCGAAACCCACTGAGAGAGGGCCTCGCTGTCATTTGTCACTTGAGTGACCTGGGTCGGATACGCAGGAGCCAGTCTGCAATGAGGGTGCAGGAAGGCCACTCCGTGGAGAGGGACCAGCTCCTGCTAAACCCCGTGGCCACCGGCGGTATGGCGGGAGTGGAGACAGTGGGGGACGCACGGATTGAGACCCAAACCGACTGTGAGCTGTCGCTAGGCCACACTGGCTGTGAAGGCCACATTTAGCTGCAGTGCTGTGTCCCCAGGAGCGGTGGAAACACTGGTGTGTATTCACGCAGACCTGCATGCCGAGTGCCCACGGTGTGGCAGCCTTGTGCCTTCTCTCTGCCTCTAAACTGGGGGCGCTTTAGCCCCGTTGGGGACATCGGCAACACTTGGAGATAATTTCTGGCTGTTACAGGTCAGTGTCGGGGAGGAATTGACCTTTGGTGAGTAGAGTCCCAAACGCTGTTACACATCCTGCAAATGCGCAAGGCGGTCGCTCACAACAAAGAATCGTCCAACCCAAAATGTCAATAGCGCCAAGGTTGAGAAACTCTGGGCTAGGTGAAGAAAAGATATACATTTATGTGTGTGTCTATTTTTTTGAAGCCACACAAAAAAACAATTTTTCCTCCAAAGAGAAAACCACTATGTTATCAAACAAACAAACAAATACCTCAAAGCTTACTGGATTTTAGCCATTCTTTTCTAAAAGGCAGACGTATTCTGGCTAAGAAAGAATGTACAGTTTTAATAAAAAAATACACAGTGGCTCAACATTTACGTCTACATTTTCTGATTCTGCCACCGACAGAGGAGAGTTCAGTGTGGACGTGATAAGGTGTGTGACCCTGCTCCTGCGGGGAATTTGTTCCTTGAAAACTCACGCACACAGATATAAAAAAAAATACACTCTGGAGTTTGAGAGAGAACGGATAAAAAAAGCCTCTCATGCATTTCCCTTATAGAAGAAGCGCAGTCGATGGAAAGAGCGTGGTGACTATTTGCTGGCAGGGAGGGTGGGGGTTGGATTTGGAACATAATTGCACATTTCTTTGTATCAAGGCAGAGAGTGGGAGACTGCACCATCCACCACGGGAGGCCTCTGCTCATGTGTGAGAGGGAGACGATCCCCTTGAACTCTTCAGTTGGTATTAGGTGGCGATATCCAAACGCACAGTGACCGCAGAGGTCTCTTCATGCCATTCTCTTTTGTTTTAGGTCATGTGGCAGCCCGTTTCCTGGCTGTGTTTGCCCTCCCTTCCCTCTGATTGCTCAGTGGACTCACCCAGACATAATGGTTTTTTTTGTTTGTTTGTTTTTTGTTTTTTTTTGAGACAGAGTCTCATGCTGTTGCCCGGGCTAGAGTGCCGTGGCATCAGCCTAGCTCACAGCAACCTCAAACTCCTGGGCTGAAGCGATCCTTCTGCCTCAGCCTCCCCAGTAGCTGGGACTACAGGCATGCGCCACCATGCCCGGCTAATTTTTTCTATATATTTTTAGTTGGCCAATTAATTTCTTTCTATTTTTAGTAGAGACTGGGTCTCACTCTTGCTCAGGCTGGTCTTGAACTCCTGAGCTCAAACGATCCACCCACCTCAGCCTCCCAGAGTGCTAGGATTACAGGCGTGAGCCACTGCACCCAACCTTAATTTCTAATATGATTAAATATTGATAGACATAACACAGATAAAAACTCTTTGGGATTTTCTGTAATGTTTAAGAGTATAAGGCGGCTGGGCACAGATAGCTCACATCTATAATCTCAGCACTTTGGGAGGCCAAGGCGGGAGGATCTCTTGGGGCCAAGAGTTCATGACTAGCTTGGACAACATAGCGAGACCCTGTCTCTCCTATAAATAGAAAGAAATTAGCCAAACAACTAAAAATAGAAGAAAATTTGCCGGGCATGGTGGTGCGTGCCTGTAGTCCCAGCTACCTTGGGAGGCTGAGGCAGGAGGATCACTTGAGCCCAGGAGTTTGAGGTTGCTGTGAGCTAGGCTGACGCCATGGCACTCTAGTCCAGGCAACAGAGTGAGACTCTGTCTCAAAAAAAAAAAAATATATATATATATATATATATATTTACTATCAATAGGGCCTGGAGTCTATCAAGTTAGATGTCAACTTGTAGAAAATCAGTTGCAAATGATTTTGTCAGGAAGAAAAGACAATTCCTAGGGTTACCACTTTATTGTTCTGTGGATATTAAGCAGTATTATATTTCACTTTGCAGTCTTATTCCAGCATTCTCTTTCCCACAGACTATGTATTAACCAGTCTCCCTATCTGACTTCCTTTGCTGGTTCCCTCACTATGAGTTAAATAAGAAGGGTAAATACAGGCCAGTTTGCCTGGTAGGTGGGGAAAGGGGTATTTCTGACTGGGGAAGACCAGCACGTGCAAAGGCCCGCATTTAGAGAATTCCGAGAGGTTCAAGAAGGCTAAAGCAGTGCTTCTCAGACTTCGAGGTGCGTGTGAATTGCTTGGATTTAGTAAGTCTACGGTGAGGCCCAACATTCTGCCTGTCTACAAGCTCCCAGGTGGAGCTGATGCCGCTGGTCCAGGGACCACACTTGGAGCAGGAAGGGGCATGTCCAAAGATGAAGATGGAAACTGAGGAAGAAGAGTGTGAGTCTACACCAGCCTCTATCATAAGAATAATCATTTTCACAATCCACGTCAAACAAAAAATATTCCTAAGCTCAAGGAATCTTTTGCAATAATATTTGAATTCCAACCACATTTCAGTATAGCCACAGAACTAAGGCTAGCGAGTCATTTCCTGAAAACTGAATTCTCCAACAGCTAAGTGCGCTAAATTGTATTTGATGTCGTCTACTGCCACCCAGTGGAAATAGGTGAGCATAACTACTGCCTCATTTAGTGCTTTAGTTTTCAAAATGCGCTCATTTTATCTCCTCAGTAACCTATGAAACGAATATTGATATTCCCGTTGGCTTTCATTTATTTTAAAATCTTAATATTATTGTATGATCCAGGCACTATACATGAATGATCTAATTTATTTTTCACTACAATCTAATATAAGTATTACCTGTGTTATTATTCCTGCTTACAGATCAGGAAGCTAAGGCCTAAAGAATTTAAGAAACAGGCCAGGCGTGGTGGCTCACACCTGTAATCCCAGCACTCTGGGAGGCCGAGACCGGAGGATCGCTCAAGGTCAGGACTTCAAGGCCAGCCTGAGCAAGAGCAAGACCCCGTCTCTACTAAAAACAGAAAGAAATTAATTGGTCAACTAAAAAAATATATATATATAAAAAATTAGCCGGGCATGGTGGTGCATGCCTGTAGTCCCAGCTACTCGGGAGGCTGAGGCAGGAGGATTGCTTGGGCCCAGGAGTTTGAGGTTGCTGTGAGCTAGGTTGATGCCATGGCACGCTAGCCATGGCAAGAGAGTGAGACTCTGTCTCAAAAAAAAAAAAAAAAGTGATATGTAGGCCAGGTGCATTGGCTCATGCCTGTAATCCTAGCACTCTGGGAGGCTGAGATGGGATAAAAACATTATAAACATTGTAAAAACATTTGAGGACCAGGAGATGGCATTTTGTGTTTGAGGTTGTATGGGTAATACTAGCTGCTATAACAGATAACACTCCCACCCATCCACCAATCTCAGTAGGTTAATACGAAAAAGCTTATTTCTCACTGACAACGTAGTCTACTGCAGGTGTTCCTGGTTGGACAGTTCTCCTCCAGGTAGTAACACAGGGACCCAGGCTTCTTCCTTCTTATTGTCCTACCATATGAAAAATGTGGCTCCCAAGGTTGCCCTGGGACTCATGTTTCTTCCTTTCAGCTGATTCTCCTGCCTGGGCCTCCCAGAGTGTTAGGATTACAGGCGTGAGCCCCTGCGCCCAGCCACTGTCTTGAAATTCTTTAAAAAAAAAAATTTAACAAGTGGCCCTGTGTTTTCATTTTGTACTGGGCCTGGCTTTGGGGTTTATGTTTCCCAACATTCTAAAGGCAAGGACCCAGGGCAAAGATCCTGTCACGGACACCTTTGATTTCCCCACAGCACCTTGGAAATCTCTGCAATAGATGTTCATTAACGCGAAGGGAAAACTTATTGTTGAAGGGCATTTTTTCTTATTTTTTGTTTTGTTTTGTGAAGCAATATACAGATATCTTCAGTGATGACCAGCAAACAGAATAATCCAGAATTATTATTATGGTCGAGTCCCATTTTCCCTCTAATCTTTGCCTGTTACTCTGAGCTTCGTTTGTTCCATGCAAGGAACAAAGGAAGAATACTGTTCTCTGTTTCTCATTTAGAGAGATCTATAAGCACATTCTCAAGAAGCAACAACTTCAGCCCCTCACAGCCTATGAGCCCCATGTTTTAACAGTATCTGTACTCAAAGAAGGATTGTACCCATGCACAAAGAAGTTCATGTTTTCGGGCAAGCAGTAGGAGCTAGTGAATATATAATGGAGCATATAACTATGATATTTTAAATTTTTTGTCTGTTCATACTTTAGTCTTTGATTCTTCTGGGTATTTTCAGGTGTTCAAAGTTCCTTGAATTTCAAGCCGGGCGTGGTGTCTCACGCCTGTAATCCTAGGATCTGGGAGGCCGAGGCGGGTGGATCCCTCAAGGTCAGGAGTTTGAAACCAGCTTGAGCAACAGCGAGACGCCGTTTCTACTAAAAATAGAAATTAATTGGCCAACTAAAAATATACAGATAAAATTAGCCGGGCACGGTGGCACATGCCTGTAGTTCCAGCTATTCGGGAGGCTGAGGCAGGAGGATTGCTTGAGCCTAGGAGTTTGAGGTTGCTGTGAGCGAGGCTGATGCCATGGCACTCTAGCCCGGACAAGAGAGTGAGACTCTGCCTCACAAAAAAAAAAAAGAAAAGAAAAGTCAAACAGTAAAAATTTAATAAGACAGTAGTTAGTTATATCTTAACATTAAAGTAAAATATTTTTGTTATTTATTCATTCCATCATTCATTCATTCTGTGAAGTTTCTACTATGTACCAAGCATGGCTTCAGACACAGGAAACACCAGACAAGGCCTTTGCATTCTAGACCTTGCATTATGGTGGGAAAACATGACAAACAGAAGTAAGGAAAAGAGGGATAAGCAATATGATAGAATATTAATGTTAGCTATTATCATGTGAAATATGAAGAAAAACACAAATTTGGCTATTTATTGATATAAAAAAATCTTTAGGGTATGTTGTTAAATGAAAATGGGAGTTGCAAAGTAATAAGGTACAGTGATCTCAGTTTTAGGGATCTGTATGTGTATTACCAAAAAAGAAAGTTAAGTATATACACTAAAATATTAAGTATATAGAACACTACAAAAAGGAGACCATTTGAATTTGGGATCTATTTCCCAATACTACAGAGGAGAAAAATGGGGGAGCTTAATTCTCAGGGGCCATCAAAACACCTGGTCTATCAGATTTTATGGCCACTGGAGAGGAATTTTTTCCTGGTGGCCTGGAACCAATACTGACAAAAATAATTGGCAGGGCGGTAATTAATGCAAGATCCCTGGCTTGCATTAATGTGTTCTCCTGCCCACCTCTGGCAAAATTTTCAAATTACCTGAAGCAATGCTTTGCACGTAGTAGGTGCTGCGTAAGTATTTGATGCAAGCTGGCAGGAAGGAATGTCTGAACTTGCTGTGGAATGGAAAACAGATGTGACCACTTCGGAAATGTAATCAAACAGTGTTTGAGGTACTGGGGAGGAGTGTGTTTGCAAACCAGGAAATACTCAACCCCAGGAAGCAGATGCTGGTATGCTTTTGGTGAAAACATCTTTTTCATAGAAAGCCCCGGGGTTTTATTTTTAACCTCGATGACTAGCAAAATTTTTAATCCGTCTAAGGAATTTACCTCCGAAATGACGTTCTGAGTGACTGCCTCCATTCATGGCAAGCTGGGTTTTGGATAATTGCCTTTGATGTCTGCTCCTCCGCCTTTCTTCCCGCCCTAACCCCTGTCGCTGTCAATTACCCTGGGAGGCTGCCCACGACAATGGAGACGATTGCCTCAGTAACAGCCGCCGGATCTGCGGTGCAAAAAGGCTGCAGGGAATGCTGAGGGCTGCCCTGCGAGCTAAGGGACCTTCCAAGGGTGTGCTCGCGCTGAAATCCACGACCTTCCTTGCTGCTGTGCATGCCCGCTGGCGCACGGTTCCAGGTGGCACGTCCCTCTCAGATCTCAGCTGGATCGCCAAGCTGCCCCTGCCGTGGGCAGAGTGATTCTTCCTATTCCAAGGCTACCGCCCGGGCGTTCCAAGGACAGAGGACGGAAAAGAGGAAGCCCTGCCCAGCGCGATGGCGCCGCCCTAGAGGCCGTGTTCTGTAAGCCATTTCCGCACTGCGCACCGTGCAATCTTTCTGGAAGGATTGAGATATTTCAGGCAGTGTCAGAGAAAGGAGCGATCGTTTATTGAGTAATGATCGTGGGCCAGGGGCTTCACAGATACGCCTTAATCGTACCACGTTTAAGATAGTACCACATTTAGGAGGTATCCTAAGCGTCACTATACAGTTAAGAAAAATGAGACCCTTCTGGGGTCTAAACTTAGACCTCTTGGCTCTAAAATCATGTTCTTTCTCTTTCAAGGAGCTTTGAGAGAATGAGGGAATGGAATTCAAGATTACTGGCTTGTCTGGGGCAGTAGGCTCAGTGTAATAATGGCACCAGGGCAGGGTTTCATAGGGACAAGCATGAAATGATTTCATCCAACATATTAGTTTAAGTAACTTGGAGCAAACCACTCACCTTTACTGTACTGTTATTTGGGGAATATAACTGGATTTTCAAGACTACTGAAGGAAGCTCTTTATGAACTTTGTGATGGTTTGATAGACATCCCGATTCCCAGCCCAATGCAGCCAATTAGTCAAGAAAGCACCCCCCAAGGAAAGAGAGGCTCTTTTTTCTGACCTTGCTCTCCAGGTTTCCGCTGTTGACCGCGTCCCTGTAAGGCTGTACTGTGTGTTCCCATTGTCTTCCATAATGTTTTTTTTAGAAGACAAGATCTCTCCCTCTGTGGCCCAGGCTGGAGTGCAGTGGCCCAAACATCAAACTCCTGGGCTCAAGTAATCCTCCTTTCTTAGCCTCCTAAGTAGCTAGGAGTATAGGTGTGTGCCACCGTGCCCAGCTAATTTAAAAATTTTCTTTTAAATTTTTCTGTTGAGATGGGGGTGTGTGTGTGGGGGGGTCTCACTATGTTACCCAGGCTGGTCTCAAACTCCTGGCCTTAAGCAGTCCTCCTGTCTTGGCCTCCAGAGTGCTGGGATTACAGGTGTGAGCTGCCTAGCCATCTTCCATAATTAATCACACTTCAAACATGCCAAAACGCTTTCCCTTATGAACTTCCTGAATGTCTTTTTGAGCCCAGTCCTAACATTGTTTAAAATTGACACACTGTTTCCTATAAATGATATTAAAAATGTATTTGCAAGCCTAACCAATAGAGTTGCAGTTAGAAATGGTTACCAAAAAACTCCATGAAGCCAAGAAGTTCACAGAAAGGAAAAGGTAGTTTCTCACAATATCAAAGTCTCAATTGTGTGAAATAGTACAAGAGCAAATTGTCATAGAGAACACCAGGTTTTCTACAAGCATATAAGATGAGTTCTTTAGAAAGAGAAAAAGAAGATTTTTTTTTTTAAGGGTGGCTACAGTTGATTCTGGAAGGGGAAATTAAAGATATGGCAATTTCACTTCTAATTAACCCACATTCATGGCGATGCCTTTCTCCCAGACTCTCCTGAGTCTTAAAATAATGTGTCTTTTCCATTGTCATTATTTAAGTTGTACTTATCAATATGAAATTCTAGCTCTCTGAAAAAAGTTGAACACTTAAAAGAGAACTTGAGCTCTGTAGCAATTCACTTGAATGAGTATACTAAATGTTACACATATTCTTTTGAACTTATGACAGTTATGACTATAAACCTGAGTTTGGAAAACCCTTCCATTGTAGACTTAGTTTTTAATTTGTCCTACTTCTGTGCAAAAATCTCTTGGATCACTGAAGTTTTCCTAAGCTCTTTTTTTTTGAGACACGGTCTCACTCTCTTGCCCGGGATAGAGTGCCGTGGCATCAGCCTAGCTCACAGCAACCTCAAACTCCTGGGCTCAGGTGATTCTCCTGCCTCAGCCTCCCAAGTAGCTGGGACTACAGGCATGTGCCACCATGCCTGGCTAATTTTATCTGTATATTTTTAGTTGGCCAATTAATTTCTTTCTATTTTTAGTAGAGACAGGATCTCGCTCTTGCTCAGGCTGGTTTCAAACTCCTGACCTTGAGCTATCCTCCCGCCTCGGCCTCCCAGAGTGCTAGGATTACAGGCGTGAGCCACCACGCCTGGCCACTTTTTATTATTTTTTTAAATGCCTTCGGGTTGGAGTCCACTTGCTCAAGGTTTCTTGGGAGTGGCTCCGGGTCATGGTCCTCAAATTTGGCTCAAAAAAAACTTCTTTTAAATATTAAAAAAAAAAAAAAAATGCCTTCGGGTTGGTATACACCGCAGGAATTTTAGAGGTCACTTTAAGGGATCTGCATGTGCAAACCAATGTTTTTAGTTTATCTATTTGGCCAAACCTTTATCTCCACTTAAAAGCCTCCTGCTGGTAAACGGAAAAAAAGTTTTTATCTTATTCTTGAAATCACAAATATACCAAGAAAAAGAGGTTTGTGAAACATTCTCTTTGTTTACACTTCTATACTTTTTCTGCCCTATTGCTTTTATCCTCCCAGAACCCTACTTTGGGGAGATTTCCTCCAAGAGATTCAAATTTATCGTTTCTGATCTTTAATATATATATGTGTGTGTATATATTAATATATATTTATATGTTATGTTTATACATATGTCTCTCCAGATTTGCTGCGTTTTATGTATGAGCAAATTTTCCTGGAATCTTTCTAGGAGACACAACCCAGTGAAAATGGTTCAAAAAATGTTTCAGGCTGGGCGCGGTGGCTCACGCCCGTAATCCTAGCACTCTGGGAAGCCGAGGCGGGAGGATTGCTCAAGGTCAGAAGTTCGAAACCAGCCTGAGCAAGATCGAGACCCCGTCTCTACTAAAAATAGAAATTAATTGGTCGACTAAAAATTTATAAAAAAATTAGCTGGGCATGGTGGCACATGCCTGTAGTCCCAGCTACTCGGGAGGCTGAGGCAGAAGGATCACTTGAGCCCAGGA
>CAUYRT010069337.1:0-16832 GCA_963574885.1 Lepilemur ruficaudatus | reverse complement strand
TCCCTCCTTCCTTCCTTCCTTCCTCTCTCTCTCTCTCTTTTTTAGACAGACAGGGTCTTGCTATGTTTTCCAGGCTGGTTTTGAATTCCTGGGCTCAAGTGATCCTCCCGCCACCTCGGCCTCCCAAAGTGCTGGGATTACAGGCTCAAGACACCACACCCACCTCTTTATCCAATTTTCTTAGAGAATAAAAAATAGTTATAAACAGGAAAATGTTAAGTGTTGCCAAAGTCAAAATAAAATATAGAGGTGAATCTCTAAATTATTGTTTTATTTGGGAAGGAAGATTTGCAACTCGGGCATATGCACAGACCAGGTGGGTCTTCAGTATGTTGGAAGAACAAAGAAAAGGTTAGGGTTGTATTAGAAAAATGTTACCTATTCCTTTGAAAGAAAGCTCACCTGGCACTAGAGAAGCTTATCACTGGCAGTAGAGAAGCTTTTGGGAGTTGGTAAGCTCTGACTGGCGAGTGATAGTGGTAGGTAAAACCAGTCTTAGAGTCACAGCAGGTCATTACAGCAGCTACCAGGCAAAACTGATCTTAAGGTTACAGTAGGTTGTTTCAGCAGCTGGGCTTGTGGAAAATTCAATTCTTGGAGCAGGTGCTAGGTGCCCTAAGTACTTTTTCTCCCTGGCCTCTAACTCTGATTTAGTTGGGTATGACAAGAGCAACTCAATTTGTATAATCAACTTTCACAGTGCCATAAGGAAATAAATAGGTATCACAGATCAATCACCTATGTTACTTTTTTATAGCATGAAATATGTATTACTTTTTCACTTACAAGACTTTTTACTAAGCATCTACTATATTCAAGGCCCTAGCAACATAAAGAAGAGGAAAGAAATTCTTGTCCTAAAGGGAAAACTAGAAATTCTGAAATTAGACAATTCATATAGTTCTGCATAAACTGACCCGGGGGAAAAACAGAAAATAGTAATCGGTATTTCTCTTTATATTAATATTTCTTTCAAAGTAATTTTATGTCCTATTTATATGGTTGCTCATCTCTCCCTTATACTACTGGTCCATGAGGGGCTTTTCTAGTTCCCAGTTACCATTCACTAAGGGAAAAGGCCCCTGATAGCTCTAATGTTCCATAACTCTATGTACTAGTTTTTTTTTTTTTTTAATATTGCTGACTGAACACAATATTTAGCATACAATAAAACCTATTCTTAGAAGTGATCTAGAAAGTCTAAAGGTAGAAAACTGGGTCTTCAGTAGATTATACTGACACATGTAATTATTGTGAGTGACAAAATAGGCATCCCCTTGGTGAACTCCTCTAAGGGTGACAGTTATATCCTGGCACAGGTATTGTAAGTACTTCATATAGCTGTGAGAAGACCAGTGGTTTTTCAGGGACTTATTCCACCTGATTTGATGACCTTCACTACCACCTCTGCCTAAATGGGTCAATACTAGAAGATGAACCTCTCTATCAATAGGTTATAAGTATGTAATCTAGAAAAGCACTGACATTGGCTCCCAGGAAAAAAACCTTATAAAGACATCCGTGTGGTTCTGACACTGGGAGCACTAACATATATGTACCACATCGTAATCCAAATGTTTATTGAAAGAATCCCTCTATTCTTGAGGAAGGGAAAGGCAAGTGAATAAATATTTAAACTCAGGAAGCTCAGTCTACTAGCCCTACCTATTTTTCCATTTTAATCACTCAGGGTTCTTCCAAATCCTTCCCCCGTTATGTCTAGTCTCTATTCTGCATCTTTCCAACTACCCCAATTCCTTGGCATTTCCTTCTTCCACTCCTCAGGAAATAAACCACATCTCCACCTATGAAACTGCTTCTATTTTCATTCAATCCTAGGTTCCCTCTCATCTCTTACGTTTCAGTATAATACCACATAATTCAAGGAACTCGTTATCCATCTTCTCCACATAGGGTCTCTCCCACATGACTCAGGTTTCTTTTCCATCCCTTTCCTCTCCCTCTGCATTTATTTCCCACTTTTTACTCCTCCTATAATAATTATTTTCTTCCATTTCTTAAACTCTGATCCAAATCTGGAGTATGAGATATGGAAAGAAATGATTCCTTTCCAGGAAAGTTACATCAGGTTCAGGAATATAAACGAGCAAGAAGGTATATTTGAGATTTTTATTAGCACATGGTCTGTGTTTGCAGGCAAGGTATAACAGGAGCAGATTAAGAAAAAAATTAAGAAGGTATGTGGAAGAACTGGAGAGATAACGAGCAAAGCAGTAAAAATGGACATCCTCTTTGTATTTCCTTCCCCATAATCGAAGGCAAAGTAGGGTCTGTGAGCCAAATCTGGCCTGCTCATCTATTTTTTTTTTTAATAGACTGTTATTGGAATACAGTCACTCTCATTTGTTTACAGGTTGTCTATGGCTGCTTTAGCACTACAACAGCAACAGCAGTGGCGAGAGAGACAGCATAGCCCACAAATATTATCTGGCCCTTTACAGATAACTTTTGCTGACTCCTGATCCTCTTACCTTCTCCTGAACTTTCATTCTCCCTCTACTAAAACATTCAGTTGTGGGACATACACTATTGATTTTTCTCTTTAACACTGATTCTAGGAGTTTCTAGGTAGTGTACCATATCATTTGCAAATGAAGATAATTAAGAGGTTGGCAAACTTTTTCTCAGAGGGCCAGATAATACATGGTTAGGCTTGTGGATAAGATTCACTAATGGATGCTAAAATTAGTCGGCTAAAGTATGAGAAACAAGAAGCATAGTTGCAAAGTATCTTCCCACAAGAGTCCTATTACTTACAGAGAGAAAAATACTAACTTTACAGTGGAATAACTTGGCCACCTTCACCACATTATCACCATTAATATCATCAGTTATAAGACAAATCGACATGTACCTCCTTGTTTAATGCCATCAATTTTCCTCCGATCTTTGCTTTAAATTGATTCCATAGATTCTGATGTATAGTGTTTACATTATCACTATTTTTTTTCTATAACTTGACTTTGTATTTTCCCTTTCAACCAAGAGCACAATCATGTGTTGCTTAACAACAGGGACACCTTCTGAGGAATGCATTGTTAGGTGATTTCATCGTTGTGCAAACATCAAAGAATTCAATTATACAAGCCTACTTCACACATAGCCTATTGCTCCTAGATACAACCTATGATAGCATGTTTCTGTACTGAATACTGTGGGCAACTGTAATACAATGGTAATTATTTGTTTATCTAAACAGAAAAAGGTACAGTAAAAATACAGTATTATAATCCTATGGGACTACCATCATAAATGTGGCCTATCGTTGACTGAAATGTTGTTACATGGTGCATGATTGTAGTTTAATAGGAGGTTTTTAAACTTTCAGGTGGAAAGGCCTTAGATATTTTTATTTTTGTCAGTAATTTCTAATTTTATTGAGGTGTGATCAAATTATATAATACTAATACTTTGTGGAACTCTTTGTTTCTTTGTGACCTAATATCTGATCAATTTTTATGAATGCTCCAGGGGCACTTGAGCTGAAGGTGTAGTCTCTTATTATTAGGACGTCAAGTTCAAAAAATCAATCAAGCTTATTGATTACGTTGTTTAAGTCTTCTATCTTCTTATTCTTTGTTCACTTGATCTGTCTTGAACTGATAGTAGTACACTAAAATCTCTGATTATTAATTAGTATGTTTCTATTTCTCACTCCTTTAGTTGTTGTTTCCTAAAGGTGTTATGAATCTTGTGACTAAATATTAATAAATTTTATATCTCATTTATGAATTGTGGCACTTAGCATTAAAAAGTATCCTTTGTAACTTTTAATGTTTTGGCTTGAATGCTATAGTGTCTGATATCAGAATCATTACTCTTTTCTTACTGTTTCCATTTTTCTGATATATCTTTGTCTACTCTATCCTTTTCTGAAATACTTTTTTAGGTGTGTCTCTTATATATAGCATACGAATATAGCTATATTAACCAGACTAAAAATCTTTTTCTTTTAATAGACGAGTTAAGCCCATGCCTATTTATTGCTATGACTAATATGTTTGGTGTTAACTCTATCATAGTATTTTATTTTAATTGTGTATATTTGAAGTTTACAACATGATGTTATGGGATATAAATAGATAGTAAAATGGTTACTAAAGCAAAGCAGATTAACATATCTATCAACTCACATAGCTACACTTTTTTGTGATAAAAGCAGTTAAAATATACTTATTTAACAAAAATCCCTAATACAATTTTATTAACTATAGTCCTCACGCTTGTATATTAGATCTATAGACATATCCTATATATCTGCTATTTTGTATCCTTTGGCCTACATATGCCCATTTCTTCTCTATCCCCCCTTCACCACCCCCTGTGGTAACCATTGTGTCATTCTCTATCTCTATGCATTCAAGTTTTTATATATACAATATAAATATATATTCTTCATATAAATGAGATAACACAATATTTTTCTTTCTGTGTCTGGCTTATTTTACTTAGCATAATGTCCTCCAGGTCTATCCATGCTGTGGCAAATGGCAGGATTTTCTTTCTTTTTAAGGCTGAGTAATATTCCATTTATATATACACAATTTTCTTTACCCATTTGTCTGCCAATGGATATATAGGCTGTTTCTATACCTTGGCTATTGTAAATAATGCTGCAGTGAACATGGGAGTGCAGAAATTTTATATGGTCAACTAATTTTCAACAAAAGCACCAAGAGGACACAATAGGGTCCAATAAACGGTGCTACAAAAACTGGATTTCCACATGTAAAAGAATGAAATTGGACTCTTATCTTACACCATACACAAAAATCAACTCAAAATGAAGACCTAAATATAAGACCTGAAACCATAAATCTCCTAGAAGAGATCTAGGTCTCACATAACTCCAGTTATGTGAGTCCATGCAAAATTTTCTGATTTAACAAGTCCTAGTGATCCCATCTTTCAATATAAAAATCATCAGAGCCAGGCACTGGGGCACATGCCTGTAGTCCCAGCTACTCAGGAGGCTGAGCTAGGAGATTTCTTGAGCCTAGGAGTTCAAGGCTACAGTGTGCTATGATTGCATCTGTGAACAGCCACTGTGTTCCAGCCTGGACAACATAGTGAAACCAAGTTTCAAAAATACCACCACCACCAACAACAACAAAAAACAAAGCAATGGCTTAATGGTAAAGTATCCCAATTAACTTAGATTGTATAATGGTTTTTCCTATTCACTTGTTTTTAACCAAACAGTTTAAAGCAACCAGAGTGGGTAAAAAATGTGTCAGACAAAAAAAGACAAACCAAAACAAAAGAAAATAAAAAACAAAAGGATATGTATTAAATATATATAAAGGAAAAACACAGAAAACAAAAAACTAAGAACAAGGAAATATATCATAACCTGTTCCTAATATACTATAAAAATTAAATCACTTTCTTAAGAGGAACATGTTACATGTTTTGTTCCCACTAAACTTAAGCACAGTATAGTTACATGTAATTGTGGCACATTCTTTTCAGGGTCCCAAATATTTTTTGGAAATGCAACTAATGCCCTTCTCATTTTGAAGAAAACTCACTGTAAATTTGACATCAACAAGTCACATAAGCTCCAAGCTCCCAGTTCACAGTATAATCCATTAGTACTTTCTAAAACAAGTAATTCCAAAGGCATACACAAGAGCACCATTAATTCAAGGAAATCCATAGGCTTTCCCCTATGTCTTACATTTTGCTATCTGAGGGCATCTGGATGAAATAAAAGAAATTTCTGCAAATACAGTGCATCCAGGAAAGATACCACTAAAGGGTCTGCTTAGGACATACCCAATTGCAGCAGGGGTCAGGCGGGTGTGCAACTGTGGAGTGGTAGAAGTGGTGGTGGTTGTCAGGGAGCCATCAGTTCCAGTCTTCTCCCAGTCAAAAGGGTCACTTTCAGTTACTCCAAAGGTCTTGATGCTATTGTCAAACACGGATGTAAGAAGCTAAACCACAAAGACAAAAACTAGAGTAAGCTAACAGTAAACAGTCACTTTCTTCTATAAGAGAAAGCACCCCAGACTCATAAAATAATTTTGTAATATGATTTTCCTTAAAAACTGATGGTTCAAATAGGGAAATTTGAATAAAAACTATACACAGATGATGAGATTGAATTTATGTTGATTTTTCTCAGTTGTGTAGGAGAATGTTTATGTTTTTGGAAGATACATGATGAAGTACCATATCTATAATCTACTTTCAGATAGTTTAGAAAAAGGATGTGTGTTGTGTGATGTGTATGTGTAAGTATGTATTCAGTTGAACCACCTATTTTATCATTTATTTGTCAAAAAGCACACAAAAAACAAGGACATTTTTATATGGTTCAACCTAAAAAAGTGAGAAGGGTTAACAGATGTATGTTTAGGTAAGGAGCATACACAAGTTCATTGTGCTTTCTTCCAATTTTTTCCTTTTGTGGGTGTGAAAAGTTCTTAAAATATGTGTTTCCATGTACAAATTATCAAAAGAAATTTGCCCTATTAGTGTGATTTATATAGTATATAATTTCATTTTTTGTCTTTAAATTCCTAAATTTTGATGTGGTCTTCAGAAGGATCTCATACAGACCTTTACTGCTTTTGTCAATAGGCATCATTTTCAATTTTATGATATGGCTTCATTCTCTCCTTATCCTGTTAGTATCCTGTCCTCTGAGATTTATCATATACATTTCCTGTCCCAGATATGAAATCAGCACTTCTTCATTGGAGGACTTTGTGTAGGTCTGTTTTAGGCTTGAAAAAGATTATTCCAGCTATTTTTTTTTTTTTTTTTTTGAGACAGAATCTCACTCTGTTGCCTTGGCTAGAGTGCCATGGGGTCAGCCTAGCTCACAGCAATCTCAAACTCCTGGGCTCACGCAATCCTTCTGCTTCAGCCTCCGAAGCAGCTGGGACTAGAGGTATGTGCCACCATGCCTGGATAATTTTTCCTATACATTTTTAGTTGGCTGGCTAATTTCTTTCTGTTTTTTAGTAGAGATGGGGTCTCGCTCTTGCTCAGGCTGGTCTTGAACTTCCGACCTTGAGTGATCCTCCCGCCTGGGTCTCCCGGAGTGCTAGGATTACAGGTGTGAGCCACTGCGCCTGGCCTACTCCAGCTATTAAGTGGAGAATAGATGCCCATAAACAGGAATGGAGATGAGGGTGCTTGCAACAGATGACCACTTAGGAGGATGTCAGCTGAACCAGGATGGTAAAAGTAGAGGTGATACGAAGTGGTAGGATTTGGACATAATCTGGTGGTAGAGCCAACAGTCCTTGCTGATGGGTTAGATAAAAGCTGTGAGAGTAAGGAAAGAATAAAGGATAACTTAGATTTTTGTCCTGAATCACTGGGTAAATGCGGTGAGATGGAAAACAGTGAGTTTGGGGACTGGAATATTGAAATTTTATAGAGTTTAGGGAGGAATAGGAAATACAGATACAAATTTGGGTGCCATCAGCTGATAGATATCAACAAGTATTATTTAAAGCCATAGGACTCGCTGGTATCATTGAGGGAGAGTAAGAACAAAAAGGTCCAAGGGCTAAGGCCTAGAGTACTCCAACATTTAGATGGAAGGAAGAGAAGGACTCAGCAAAGGAAACAAAAAAGGGGTGCCCAGTGAAGTAGGAAAACCAAGATGTGGTATTCTAGACTACAAGTGAAGATAAGTTTCAGTAAGGAGGATGGTCAAATCTTATCAATTGTAAATATAGTTATTTACGATTATTTCTCTTTCAACCTAGATTATAAGCTCTAAGAAGCTGGTATTTGTCTGATCTTATTCATCACTGTATCTCCAGGGTCTAACACATTGCCTTACATATAATACTCTAAAAATATTCCAAGAACAAATGTTTATTTGTAATAATATTTACTGAGTCACATGACCCTGCTTTTCACTTAAGTCCCCAAAAGAAAAATAATATATGTAGAAAAAGAAACTAAAAAGATAAAAGGGAAGGTTGTAAAATTTGGAAAATATATTTTGGTCCTATTTTTGTTGATCTAAGTTACCTATGTTATAGCTTAGACTTCCCTGAAATGTCAGAGACAGAGGGCTGTAGGAAACACTAAAGAGGAAACAAAGATGGACTGGGACCAAGTATATGGGAATTGAAATGCCAGACCTTTGACCCTCTCTCCTGACTCTGAAATCAAGGTTCTCATAGGTTCTCACAGAGTAAGATCCATGCTTCCCAGAAGGTGGAGTCCCTATAAATGAGGCATCATCTGCCCTGCTGTGTGAGCACTTAGACTGCCTCTGCTAAATCTCTGCCAATACTGTGCTGCAACAAGAACAATTCTAAATGGTTTTTATGTCAGATGCCCTTTTATCATGGAATTATCTTCTTACATTTATCATAGTATTGTATGTCTTAGAAAATGTATTCTATGGCATTGGACCTCAAATTAGAAACAGTTTGTTACTATGATGATGATACTAGAGACCAGCAGCAGGAGGCAGAAAGAAGACACAGAACAAAAGAAACATGAGGAAAGCTAAAAGCACTGAGGCACGTAAAGGCATCCTAGTGGGAACAAATGGTCAAACTGGGCAGAGTGCTGCAGATATTTTAAAGAGAAAAACATTTCTAATCTAGCAAAATAATTTTCTAATTCAAGACCAGGGTGGCTCTAAATCTTAATTTTCATAAGATTGGAATAGTAGAAACAGGACAAGTCAAGGACTCACTTTGTTTGGTAACTGAATTCATTATATCGCATTTGACTAAGATAAATAATAATGTCAGAAAATTCCAATTCAGTTACTCATTCAAATAGGTTTGAGAATAATATAAATTAGTCCCTTATAAACTGTTCATAAATATATACAGTAGTGTGTGCATACACGCATGTGTGTATGAAACTTAAATGGTTGCCATTCTTTTTTCACCCCAATACAACTGGTGAATAAAACACTTTCTCCTCAAAACAGAGTCACCGTAGCTGTAATTCACAAACTGAAAAGGGGGCAAGGTGAAATCTGAAAAACCCTTCCAGATGATTCTGACAGTTGCCTCTAAAAGGCATGTTCCATATATCTCTATTGATAACCACTGAAAATTGAGTATATGTCTGACTCCTTTACTTCCTTTATTTAATAATATATTATTAGAAAATGTAAACTCAGGCCAGGAGCGGTGGCTCACGCCTATAATCCTGGCACTCTGGGAGGCCGAGGTAGGAGGATTGCTTCAGGTCAGGAGTTCAAGACCAGTCTGAGCAAGTTCTGGAGTTCGAAACCAGCCTGAGCAAGAGTAAGACCCTGTCTCTACTGAAAATAGAAAAATTAGCCAGGCATGGTGGCACAAACCTGTAGTCCCAGCTACCTGGGAGGCTGAGGCAGAAGGATCACTTGAGCCCAGGAGTTTGAGGTCACTGCACTCTAGCCAGGGCAACAGAGTGAGTCTGTCTAAAAAAACCCAAAAACAACAACAAAAACAAACAAACAAACAAAACTCATCTATATTTAGAATCCAAGTTTCTCAAACCAGGATAACTGTGTACTCCGAGGGGATGCAGCCATCTGCCAGAGAGCGTTTAAAGCCCACTTGATAAATGTGACAGCTTCCTGGAGCATTTTACTCAGTGGTATGGTACCGTAATATTTTATAATACAATGAACACAAAGAAGTTAGAAAGCAAAATTCACATGGAAATGCCAGAGAATGCAAAGAAATTTTGGACTTGTGGCTGATACTTTCAGACTATTCCCAGACCTCTTGAGAAATGTGCTTATACTTTGCTACAACAGGAGTAACTGGTGAAATAGAGTGAGAAATACTAAAACCATAATATCATTAAGAAAGTGAATCTTCTGTGAATGGAAGTAGGGAGGGGAAGCAGTTGAGGGAAGGGAAGAGTGGGAAGAAAAGAGGATTTGAGGAGGTTACAGACAGGCCAAAATGCAATACAGGTTTAGCATTCCAAATCTGAAAACAAGTAATCCGAGATGCTCCAAAATCCCAAATTTCTTGAGCGTTGACATGAAGCTCAAAGGAAATGCCCACTGGAGCATTTCAGATTTCTGATTTTCATATTTGGAATGCTCAATCAGTATAATGCAACTATTCTAAAATTCAGAAAAATTTGAAATCCGAAACACTTTTGGTCCCAGTGATTACAGATAAGGGATACTCAATCTGTATTACTTTTTACTTGGTCACTGTGTGGATTATTTGTGTTAATCTCCCTTCTAACTGAACTTATGAATCAGAGACAGTCTATTTTTCTTAAGCCGAATTATAATGGGATAAACAATAAAATGATTTTTCTAAAGCAAATTATTCAATACAAAAAAAAAGATAATAATACTCAGTTATTATGTCAGGGTAATGAGATTCTGAGTAATTTGGATTTTTTCCATTTCTGTTATTTCAAAGTTTTTATAATGACCATGTAATACTTTTATTTTATTTTTAAACAGGGTCTCGCTTTGTTGCCCAGGCTAGAGTGCCATGACATCATCATAGCTCACAGCAATCTCAAACTCCTGGGCTCAAATGATCCTCCTCCAGAGTAACTGGGATTACAAACACATGCTATCACGCTTGGCTAATTTTTGTAGAGAAAGGTTCTCACTGTTTGTATTGGTCTATTCAAGAGTTCCATTTCTTCCTGGTTGAGTCTTGGGAGGTTGTGTGTTTCCAGGAACTTGTCTATTTCCTCTATGTTCTCCAGTTTATGTGCATAGAGATTTACATAGTATTCATGGATGATGTTTTATACAAGAAAATGTGTATTCACTTTGATCTTAGCTCAGACTATACAAAGTTGGAGACACATTACTATTTTATGTTTACTGTAGCTCTGGAAGCAGTCATGCTAAATACTGGTATGCTTTATGCATGTTGCTAGAGGAGGTTTGTTCTTGGTGTTTTTGTTTTGTTTTGTTTTGGTTTGATTTTTTAGAGACAGGGTCTTACTCTGTTGACCCAGGCTGGAGTGCAGTGGCGCAATCATAGCTGATGGGCTCAAGAGATCCTTGTACCTCAGCCTTCTGAATAGCTGAGACTATGGGCATGTGCCACCATGCCTGGCTAATTTTTAAATTTTTTGTAGCAATGGGTCTCATTGTGTTGCTCAGTCTGGTCTCGAACTCCCAGCCTCAAATGATCCTCCCATCTCAGCCTCCCAAAGGGTGGGATTACAAGCATGAGCTACTCACCTGGCCTTGTTATTTTTAACTACCCTGGTTGTCCCATGAGGAATTTAAAATTTGAAAGAACAGTAATTAAAATCAAATTCAGGAATGAATTTCAAACTGTAAAATTAACCATAGGGATAGCATTAGTTCACAAGAGCATTCAGATTCAAAGTAGAGTAATTTTTCTCAAAATGAAGACTGCTGCAAAGCTCCGTGAGGAAAGCAAAAGGCAGAAGCTGCAAAGCTCAGACCTTATAACATGATGTCACATTGATACTAGCCATCAGAACATACCAATCACTTACATCAACATCCTTTTCCCAATTATTATTCTCCTGTACACCTGCCCTCTGCTCCCACTCACTGCTTATAAAAGATCAGAGTAGGAAAGGGCCAGATTATTTACAGAATCTATAAAACACAGAAAATCCAGGTCTATTCTCTATCTCCCCAAAATAGGAAAATTATTAAACTTTGTTTTGCTATTAAATGAAAGACAGAGAAGCCCCTAAGATAATGTTCAAATGAGAAACCTGAGAATAATTTGTTAAATTAAATATAGGTCTAGGCCGGGCATGGTGGCTCACGCCTGTAATCCTAGCACTCTGGGAGGCCTAGGTGGGAGGATCGTTTGAGCTCAGGAGTTTGAGACGAGCCTGAGCAAGAGCGAGACCCCATCTGTACTGAAAATAGAAAGAAATTAGCCAGACAACTAAAAATATACATAAAATTATCCGAGCATGGTGGCGTATGCCTATAGTCCCAGGTACTCGGGAAGCTGAGGCAGAAGGATCGCTTGAGCCCAGGAGTTTGAGGTTGCTGTGAGCTTAGGATGACGCCATGGCACTCTAGCCTGGGCAACAGAGCAAGACTCTGTCTCAACAACAACAACAAAAAAAGGTCTAAATTTCAAACTTTAGGTGGCGAATATGACAGCATTCTTTAGATTATAAGCTTAACTAAGAGGAGAATGTCATAAAATTTTTTTTACTATCCTAAACTTTTATAGCCTCAAGCAAATTTTGTCAATAAAAATTATTAGTATTCAACATGAGAAATTTGGAACATTTTCTAGCTCCTGTTCAATCTGGTCTTACTGGTATAATTTCATTATTTTAATATTTAAGTAATGTAACCTTTCTACATTTCAGAAAATACACATAAAATATAAATATAAGAACACATTCCAAAGCAACTCATACGTAATGTATTTTCTCAATTTGTTAGATAGCCCATATAGTTTATAATGCAAATGGCCATATGTGAAAGAAGTCCAGCTTACCCACTAAAGGTCTCTAAGGACCCAAGGTTGTACATTGCCTCTCTGCTTTATATCTTATTTATATCTTATACAAAAGCAGCAATTTCATAGAGAGATGATTAGTATATGTAAATAAATTCACTGTGCTGTAGACATTGTTGGTCTTTGGGCAACACTGACAACACTTTAGAATTTAAAACTTCCATTAACAGGCAATAAAGGTTATTTGTTGTCCTTTGTAAATGAAAATGATGCTCTCATACACATTATTATTATTATTATTAATCTATGTGTGGGCTTTGTTTACTTTTCTGTGGCAGCAATTTTATTCATTAAGCCCTGACCAAGTTCTCCTTGAGAGCAATAGAATCTTCTGAAATATAGCTGTTTAGGGTTAGAGTTGCCATTATGGTAAACCTAGTGGACCCTTATAAGGCCTCATTAACTGATGCTCTAAGGCAATGATTCACTGACAACAGACAAAACAGAGCCAATAATCTTCACTGACTGCTGTCCCATAGCACATTAACATATGGTATGCAGTCTTCAATTCCTCGACAGGTACATTACCTAGTTGGACATTTCCTTCTGGTCGACAAACCAGCTCTAGAATTTACATAATTTGAACTATCAGCCGTTCTATACAGCAGATGAAGAATTGCAGGAAGAGTAAATTCCGTTACATGATGAAGAAACCTGATACTGTAATGTTCATTCAGAAGGGAGCAAACACACAAAACACAACACATACACACAGACACTCTCATCATCAGTTAATTTTACCACATTTCTCAGGATGTATTAAAATAGTCTTATTCTTATGAGATCTCCCATACTAATTTATAATTTCCTCAAAGCTACAATGAGTGAAGGCAGAGACTGAGAGACAGAGAAGAATTAACTCTCAGGAACTGACAAAGATGGTTACCTGGTAGTCTGGTTTGGTAAAATAATCCAAAGAGGAGATATGGTCTAGAAAGATGCTGAATTCTGGAGGGAGATGTTTCAACATGAGCCTGTGGTCATACCTCTCCTTAATAGAGCCTACTTGCTCCTGTAAAGAGAAAAGGAACTAAAGTCAAATTCTCTTGGCAACTATGCATTAAGAGCCTTCAATAAAAGTTTCAAGGGTATGTACCAGGGAATGAAATAGTGAGTAGTTAAGTATAAAGCAAGAACTGAGCTCTTACTAATAGCTTAATACGCAGTGCTTTAAAGGGGGAAAAACTGTAATGCAGAACCCAAAAAGTAACAGAGCTGTGCATCAGTAAACTGATAGTCCCCAAAAGAAAAGAATTTATCTTAAATCTGGTCTACTCTATCAACACATGTGTTTAAAGTTTTCAAATGAAACAATACAATGTGACAATTAAAAGCTAAAAGTTCACTTGACTTACAAAAAAAGAGAACTAGTGAAATTAAAAGCTAAGAAGGAGGGCTATAAATCAAATCAGAAGCAATGACTATAAAATTAGCATTTACTCTCCATGTATATAAGAAAAAGTCATAACATTAATTAGATCTCTAATATCAGCTCATAAGAGAGAAAAATATACATATTGGGATATAATAAAAGTACTTATAGTCTGATACATAAGTATACTTTAAAAAAATGCTTATTCAGGGGAAAGTTTTATTCTTTCCCCTATTAAAATTTATATCTCCATTCCCCAAATTACCTTGTCCTTTATTTTTCTCCAAGGCAGCTGACCAACCACAAACTCCACCAACATGTAGAATAAGGACCAAAGGTCATCATGTCTTCCCATTTCCTTCATAAGCAAAACAGAACTCAGTCACAACACATTACTACTTCTAGTGAGTGTATTATATTAAGGCCTAACCATCTTGTTTCATTTTACTAGGCCTAGAAATTTAAATTTATTCCCCACAAAATTATCTGGTAAATAACCTACATATTTTACATGGCTATATAGCAATCTATAAAACAGAATATATATTGGAAAACTTTTTGAAACAAACAGCACCCCACCACTCATAAATGCTGGAAATAATATAATAGCCCATTAATTAATGAGTTCATTAAGAAGTAAGGGAAATCCTAAAATTCAGAATGTTTTTTAAAAGTTGGAAACAAGAGAAGCAAGCTGATGTTGAAGCTTTAGCTATTTTGGAGGCATTTGTCATAGGTTTTGTCAACTAGGAAATGGACAGGTATAAAGGTGTTGGCCCTACACCAGACAAGAGTTGTAACTGAGACTCCCAATGACCCCATCATATAACTAGGATGCTAAAAAGGCTACATCCTTAGTGCAATATTTGGAGTGTACATTACACTGTAATAATTTTTTGTCTATAAAATTTAATTATCAAAGGGATAATGTAAGTGGTTTAAAAAAAATTCCCCTGAGAATTTGTTACCACAGGCCTGTTCCTCATTCAGATTTGGGGATTAAATTTATACCACCTGTCTGGTCTGGAAAACCAAGCCAAGAAATTAACTCCAAATGTTTTCTAGGTGATCATGTCATGCAGTAATGACAGAAACAAATGACAATTCTCTTGTGAAAAAAGCACCCTTAAATTTAGGCCTCATAGGACACACTAGTACTATAGATTAAGCCTCACTAAATATAAACTCATTATTCAAAATTATAAAATATATTAGGAAGCAGGCTACCATAAGCTAATGTCAGGAGAAGCCACAAGGAGCAGAATAAAATATCCAAGGATTTCAGAAATAGAATTACAGAATATAGAATATGAAAGAAGAACATTTAAAATGTTTAAGTGAAAAATGGAACCAAAGTCATCAGAAAGGAACCATATTCAATCAAAAGAAAAAACAAAAAAACAAACAAAAAAAACCCCAAATCCCAACCAGATTTGAAAAAGGACCAAAAAGAACATCTAGAAATAAAAAGCACAATAATAGAAATTTAAAACTCAATGGACAGGTTAAAAAACTTCTCAAACACAGCAGAAAAAAATTACTGGATTAGAAAACAGATCTGAAGAAATTCACTAGAATGCTGCACAGAAACAAAAAGATTAGAAAATGTGAGAGTGAATTTAAGAGGCATGGAGGACAAAATAAGAGAGTCTAACATATATTAATTTTGGGATCTAGGGATAAGGGTATAGAGGAAAAGGGGAAGAGGCAATATTTTAAAAAGTAATTTGTGAGAATCTCCCAAAATTGATGAAAGACATGAATGTGCGGATTTAGGAAGCACAACAAACCCAAACAGAATAAACATTTAAAAATCTGTATCTAGGCACATTTGAGTGTAGCATACCAGAGAAGATGTCAAAAGTACTCAAATAAAAAGTACAAAATAGGCCGGGCTCAGTGGCTCAAGCCTGTAATCCTAGCACTCTGGGAGGCCAAGGCAGGTGGGTCATTTGAGCTCAGGAGTTCGAGACCAACCTGAGCAAGAGTGAGACCACATCTCTACTAAAAATAGAAGGAAATTACCTGGACAACTAAAAATGTATAGAAAAAATTAGCCAGGCATGGTGGCGCATGCCTGTAGTCCCAGCTACTCGACAGGCTGAGGCAACAGGATTGCTTGAGCCCAGGAGTTTGAGGTTACTGTGAGCTAGGCTGACGCCACAGCACTCTAGCCTGGGCAACACAGTGAGACTCTGTCTCAAAAAAAAAAAAAACAAACAAAAAAAAAAACACAAAATAAATACAAAGTAACAATTAGATGAACAAAGATCTTCTCAACAGTAACCTTAGAACCAGAAGAAAGTAAAATAATTTCTTCAAAGTGTTGAGATAAAATAAATATTAACGAAGGATTAAAATGAAGAAAAGCGTTTCCAAAGAAGACAGAATAATGGCCAGCAAACATACAAAAAAATGCTCAACATCGCAAATCATCAGAGAAATGCAAATCAAAACCACAATGAGATATCACCTAACCCCAGTGAGACCGGCCTCTATCAAAAAATCCCAAAACAACAAATGCTGGCGAGGTTGTGGAGAGACAGGAACACTCTTACACTGCTGGTGGGACTGCAAATTAGTGCAACCTTTGTGGAAAAGAATTTGGAGATACCTCAAAGAGCTAAAAATAGAAATATCATTCAATCCAGCAATCGCATTATTAGGCATCTACCCAATAGAGTATAAGACATTCTATAATAAAGACATCTGCACCCGAATATTTATGGCAGCACAATTCACTACTGCAAGGTCGTGGAAAAACCCAAGTGTCTGTCAATTCCTGAGTGGATTATTAAAATTTGGTCTGTGTTTACAATAGAATATTAATTATAAGAAGCAACAGTGAGCTAGCACCATTTATATTATCCTGGATTGAGCTTCAGCCCATTATCCAAAGTGAGGTCACACAAGATTGAAAGAATGGGCTCCACACATACTCGCCATCAAATTGGTACTGACTGATTAACACTAAGGTGATCAAATGGTGGTGGTATTCACCAGGG
>CAUYRT010069336.1:0-51271 GCA_963574885.1 Lepilemur ruficaudatus | reverse complement strand
TGGGCTTCCACAGATGCTTGGGTGACTTCATATTGTGGTAAAGTATACATAACATAACATTTACCATTTTAACCATTTTTTTTTTTTTGAGACAGAGTCTCACTCTGTTGCCCCGACTAGAGTGCCATGGCATCAGCCTAGCTCACAGCAACCTCAAACTCCTGGACTCAAGTGATCCTTCTGCCTCAGCCTCCCGAGTAGCTGGGACTACAGGCATGCGCCACCATGCACGGCTAATTTTTTCTATATATTTTTAGTTGGCCAATTAATTTCTTTCTATTTTTAGTAGAGATGGGGTCTTGCTCTTGCTCAGGCTGGTTTCGAACTCCTGACCTTGAGCGATCCACCCGCCTCAGCCTCCTAGAGTGCTAGTCCATTGTAGTTTCTAAGAGCTCTTTATATCTTAAAGATATACAAGGTTAAACTCTCAAGTTCCGTGAGAGCAGGGATTTTTTTTTTTGTTCACAAGCCCACAGCTAACATTATAATGACAGGGATTTTTGTCAGGTTTGTTTGCCACCATAGTCTAAGCACCTAGAATTGTGCTTCATATGTTGTAAGCATTTGGTGAAAATATATTGATTAAATGAATAAGGATATTGATTTTATTTATGATGATTTTGATATTCAAGAGGTTAAATTTCTGATAGCCTAATCTATCAGTCTGTTTCTTTGTGATTCTTTCCTTTTGCTTTTATCTCCAGAAACTTTTTTTTCCTAATTGCTAAACTAACAGGAACAGAAACTTTTTACATTATGGCCCTTTCATATTTTAAGCCCTTAAAAGAGTTAGCCAAAGATTAAGTTCAAATATATATTATAATATATTATTCACATTTTTGGTTGGTTAGTTCATGATTTTTTCCTGGATCTATAAGTATACTGTGCTACATGCAACAGAATGTTAAACTTATTAATTTACTTTTCTGGGTAAATGTAATGATTTAAAATCTGCTGCTACTCTGCGAAGAGACACCATACTGAATATTTTTGCCGTGAATTACTTTTCATTCTAAATAGCCTCTTCTTTTTTTTTTTTGAGACAGAGTCTCGCTTTGTTGCCTGGGCTAGAGTGTCGTGGCGTCAGCCTAGCTCATAGCAATACTCCTGCCTCAGCCTCCTGAATAGCTGGGACTACAGATGCACACCACCATGCCCAGCTAATTTTTTCTATTTTTAGTAGAGACAGGGTCTTGCTCTTGCTCAGGCTGGTCTTGAACTCCTGAGCTCAAGGGATCCTCCCACCTTGGCCTCCCGGAGTGCTAGGTTTATAGGTGTGAGCTACCGCACCTGGCCCGTTTAATATTTTTGGACTGTGGTTGACCATGAACCTCAGGTAACTGAAACCTTGGCTACGAGGGGGACTACTGTACTAATGCAATTGTAGTGCTGAAAAGTTTCAGTGTTGAAATTTAGATAATTTAATTATAGGGATTGGCTGTATCAGAATTTCATCAAAACTCATCAAAATGAGTTTTGAAAAACCCACATTCTCAGCTTTTAAAAAAATGGGAATGTTATAATTGGCAATTCTCCAGCTCTAATGTACATATGTGATTCATCTTTAGTATTTATGTTAGATACTAATCTTTATTTTTCACCATTCTTCTCTTAATTTTCTTATTTATTATTTTTGAATTTTCCCATAGTGCCAAGACAGTTCCTCATGCATAGTAATGACCCAATACATATTTATTTAATTAATTAAGTTATTTTATTTATGTGAGAGCCTTTTGGAAGACTGAAGAATAAATAATCTTGTAAATCTTACCAGCGTATGAACATAGTTCTCTCGGGGAAAATAGCCTCTGTAACTAAATGTTGTATTTCCTAAAAACAAGATTTTAACAGAAAAGAATACTATCAACATTTTATTTTTAGCTAGTTTAACATATAAACACCCCTTTCTAAAAAAGTAACATAGTCTTCAGCTTTCCAGTGGGAGAGTGTGGTTTCGTTATTTCAAAGCTAATGAACAATCATTACAGCAATCAGTACATACTATTAAATAGTGTTTTTTATTTTTAAGGTACAGGAAAAACAATGGTGATGGACATGTTTTATGCTTATGTGGCAGTGAAGAGGAAAAAACGGGTTCATTTTCATGGTTTCATGCTAGATGTGCACGAAAGTAAGTGAATGATCTGAAAGAAGTGATTTTTTCAGTGGGCAAACACTATAAAATAGTTTTCTTCATTGAATGAACATATAATCTTTTTTTATTTTCTTCAGCCGAGTTTAGGAGCAATATAATCTTTTTTAAAAATTAGATTTTTGCTTGACGTAAAATTTTATTTGGTTTCATTTGTTTTGTGCTATAATGAAACAGTTAATAATGTGTCCAGAGTTGGTCCTTAACACCAATTCAGTACTTCCAAATCTGAGAACAGAGGTTACTATATGAAGGTCAGGCATTTTCTATTTCTACTAAGGGCTGATAAAAAATGTTAAAAATGTACCTGTTTCAAACAGTTATTCTTGATTAGCTCCTTTACTCTGTGTTATCTTAGCATTTAGGCATTCTGTTTGTTTTTATATGTAAGCTTTATTGCTTTGCTAGTGTTCTTATGTTATTTTACTTTTGCATGATTTGTCTATCAGCTATACCGAAACCTCTCAAGGGCAGGAATCTTGTGTTTTTCCTCTAATACTTGGAGTATTTAGTACAAACGTGATGAAAAAGTGGACCAACTTTAGTGTATTAGGCTAGAGACAAGGAAACATTCTGATTAGATATGCTAGATACAACATACGCTACTTGGCCAGGATCGTATCTAGTCACCTATTAGCTTGTCGTCTCTGAAGTGATTAAAGAGTGGAGATGGAATAACCTTGAAGTTTCCTTACAACTATAAGAATATAATAATATTTGAACAACTTATTTTAAGGTAGAAAAAATACAACCAATTTCAATCATCAAATTTGATCATACATGGAATTTAAACTGAATTTTTATAGCCACACTGAAGTTTTATTTAGAGATTTAAAAATATGTTATAGTTGTCTAAAATATAATACAATATTTAGTCTGTGTTCAATTTTATCCATTTAAGGAATACATCGCCTTAAACAGAGTTTGCCAAAAAGGAAACCAGGATTAATGGCTAAATCATATGACCCAATAGCTCCCATAGCTGAAGAAATCAGCGAAGAAGCATGTCTCTTGTGTTTTGATGAGTTTCAGGTAAAGTAGAGATTTTTCATAAATGTAGAATGATATATTGAATGAAGTGTGAAGGTTTAAGTTTTACTGATGGTTTTATCATTGTTTTATAAATTCATTTGACACATTATCTCTTACTACTTCAATTTTATTATCTAGTTCAGGACTTGGCAAACCATGACCTGCACAGGGCAAATCTGATTCTGCTTTTGTATGGTTAATAAGAAAAGAAGAGTTTTTATTTAAAGGCAGTTGAAAGGAGAAGAAGAAAAACAAAGTACAACAGAGACCCAATGTGGCTTGCAAAGCCTAAAATATTTACTATTCAGTCTTTTACAGGAAAAGTTTGCCGACCTCTAAATTCTGGTTGATGATTCTATTTCCCCTATACCACACGGATAATGTAATAATTATAAAAGAATGTCTTTAGAGATGTTTCAGTATTTTTAAAAGTGTTATATAAAGAGCGAGTGAGTCATACATCTCACTTAAACCTCACAACATACATATCTGTGATAAAGGGAGGGAATTGCCTTAGTTGAACTTTTAAAGTTTCTTCTAGTTTTAGGATTCTCTGAAATTAAGTATTTAAATTGGTAATGAGTTATTTCTTGTTCTTCTATGTTTTAAAACCTGGATTAGTGGGACAATGATGTGGTCAGGATGCCTTTATCCCAAAACATGCATAATGAGTCTCCTTTAGCAACTGATACATAGAGCTAATGACAGTCTCGATTTATGATAGAGCGGAAAGAAGAATTTTCACCAGGAATGCTGTTGTGTTAAACCATCTGGGGAGGAGGGATCTTTGCTTCTTTCTCTCTTCAGTCGTATTAAGACAGCCTGATGTTCACCCTTTGTATTGTAGAGCTACAAAGGTCTTCCAAAGAAAGGGTTATGGAAAAGAACAGATGCTCTCCTGCCTCTGAAGGGACATACTAAGTACACCAATGTATTGCCAATCAAGAAGGGCCTCATTTAATTGTTCTGAAAATAGCGCCAAGTTAACAGTTATGCTGCTGTCAAGAACAAAAGTCAGCGATGAATCAATAGGAACCATTTCTCTCGATTTTCCATTATTAGCCTTTTAACTAAAATATCTCTAAATAAAATTGAATTGGCATAGTTAAGTTTTTGATTAAGGAACTAAAATTACATTTTTAAAAAGGTATGTTAATACCCAGGCTTTATAAAATGATTCATGCTTTCCAACATTTTTTTACATCCTTACTTCATTTAATTCTGTAAAATAGTTACTATTATCACCACATAGAGATGAGAAATCTAAGGGCATCAAAATTTCCTAGGTATTATATAAAAATAATTACCCTTAACTTTAAACATGTAAATTTCAAGATATTCAGAGAAATGATTGGCATGTTTTTATGGCATGAAGGCCATTGAAAGGGCAGACTGGGAAGGTTTGGAAGCTCTGAAAATCTGGCTGTGCAAAGCATGTGATCCTAAAGAAAATATAGAGCAAGCAGGGCCAGCTTACCCATTAGGCACAGGAGGCACAGTGCCTAGGACTCGTGATACTTTTAGGGGCTCACAAAAATATTTTAAAAATTAAATGAATATATCAATAATGAATCCAGCCTGTTTCTGTCTATTCTGTATTATACTTGTCTTTGTACCAGCATAGTCATAATTTTTTTTTTTTTAAATTTAGGAAGAGGGTTATCAAAATAAAAATGCCTAGGGCTCACCAAAGTCATAATGCCACTTTGATAATCAAGTCCTAACAGAAACCTGTCTGGTTGTACTGGGCATAATCTACTGGGTTCAGATTTCAAAAAGGTTGATATATGGATGAGAAGGAGGAAATGAAAACAACTATCAGGATACTGATATTCCAAATGGGCTGAGTCTTGCAAAAGAAACACAAGCAACAAAAAGGACTTTCCAAATTACATATTGAGGACAAGCACAGTGGCTCATGCCTGTAATCCTAGCACTTTGGGAAGCTGAGGCGAAAGGATTGCTTGAGGCTAGGAGTTCAAGACCAGCCTGTGCAACATAGCGAGAGACCCTGTCTTGACAAAAAAATTATATTGATCATAAGAGATATCAAATGTTTCTAACTTGTAGCTACAAGGAAAAAGAAAAAAGAAGAGAGAGATTAAGGGGAAATAGTCCCTTATAAAATGTCTCTTGCTAACAGAGAGAAAGCAGATGTGGTGGAGATATCTGTTATCACCAGCCCCATCTAGACTTGGTTTGATGATTATTCATATTTTAGCTCATTCATCCTTCTTGCCTTTAAGAGCTTTATTCCATATTGTAGGACCCTGTTTGTCCCACAACTAAATAGACCATGCCTGGACATCTGATCTATGATTAACTAGTACATGAGTCTGTCAGCAACCTTGGATTTGAGTGGTGTGGCCTGGCGAATGGGCCGATCACATCCTCTCTCTCATGAATTTGAATTAAATGGCACAGAGGGAAGTTCCTGCTTAGTAATGAGACAGGAACAAAGAGACATAGAAAGTAACTGAATCCCTTTAAGGGGAGGAGTACTAGGGTGCTTCCTCGACAGCTGCTGAGTTCTCCAGAGCTACCTCCAATCCCAAGCCAATCCCTGGCTCCAGCTCCCATGAGATGCCATCGGTGCTGACCTCATGCTGGAGTCTCAAGTAAATCTCTTTTTTTTAGCTGGATCTCCTGTGCTTATTTCTTGCAAACAGTCTTGATGAGAATGAAACTATTCAACTTGTGTTTTGCTCCTATCTTCTTCATCAAGAGAGAATTCCCCAAGACCTGTAAAAGATAGCATAAAACATTGGTAAGAAGTACTGTGAGCAAATGACACCTTCCTTTATATAAAATCTGTTACCCCCAGTATACCCAGTGGCAGAAGAATTGATGAACTTAAGCCAAGAAGAGCAAAGATGAGGTATCTACCAGGAGTGCTTTTGGCTGCAGGTAACAGGAAACCCAACTTAAAAGGGCTTGTGCTCTAAGGGGGAAATATAACAGTATGTAAGATAGTGTCATTTCCCTTGCTCAAACCCTTCTGCTTCCTCTCTGACCGTATCTTCTGCACATTCAGCCTTGCTCTTTGTTCCCTACCATTCCTAATCCCATTTTCTTCATAGGTTAGGGAACCACAGTTGGATGTTATACTAAATAATTCTTTCCCAGCAGGGCTCTGAAGAAAATATGTGCAGAGATGACAAAACAATGACTGAATATCAAATTGATATTCAATTGACTGAATATCAAATTGGTTTTGTTTGATCCCAAATTTTAGTGTTGCATTCTAGTCTGTTAACAATGACAACATGGGCTGGGCACAGTGGCTCAACCTGTAATCCCAGCACTTTGGGAAGCTCAGGTGGGAGGATTGCTTGAGGCCAGAACTTAGAGACCAGCCTAGGCAACATGATGAAACCCCATCTCTACAAAAAACAAAAAAATATTACCAGATGTGGTGGCGTACACCTGTAGTCCAAGCTACTTGGGAGGCTGAAGTGGGAGGATCGATCAAGCCCATGAGTTCATGGTTACAGTGAGCTGTGATGATGCCACTGCACTCCATCCAGCCTCTTAAAAAAAAAAAAAAAAAAAACAAGAATTGACAACATGGAAGGCCCTATTCTCTTGAACAGGGTTGGCCTGAATGTACTAGAATGAAAAATGTTAATAATCTTGCTTTTTTAGTTTCTTTACAAATTCCAAACTTGAATCTTGGAGCTTACCACTGTGTGCGAGAAAAGGCCAATATCTGCATATATCCAGTGTCGAGAAGAGCCAGGATAGTGAGAATTTATGTTCACAAGAGTGTGTTCCCTAGGAAGAGGTGATCTCTAAGCAGATCCTGGATTTCCTTGTTTTAGTGTCCTGTCTCCTACTGGTCTTAGAGAAGCTCCTCTGGTACCCCAAAACTGGATTATCATAAGTCTAAACCTGTATTCATCCCCTTTCTCTAAAATTCAGTGGTATAAAAGGATATCCTAAAATGTTATTGTACCAGAACTCTGATCCCTAACATCCACGCAATTTGGAACAAACAGGCAAAGCGTTTGCACTGAGCGTTCCTTCTGCACAGATCAGTCTCCCCTTGTTCTGAGAGCCCCCAGCTAAATTATGATTTAATTATCACAGCAGCCATGACCCTGCCCTAACAGGAAATGCTAGGGAGCTGGGCATGTGTGTTTACAGTGTGCTTTTCATGGGATACTTCTTTTACCTGGCTGATGGCCTAATGCCTAGTTGTTTGACCCATGACCAGGGGTCCCTAGCAGGGAACTTATACTGGCAGCTGCCCTTGTGGCTCTTGTCTGACCCGCGTGCAGTTTATGCTTGCCTGAACATTGCTCTCATACTGGGAGCCCAAGCTTGTGTTCTCCTCGGCCTCCCAGGGAAAACTCAGCTTAGGGCAGCCCCTGGTTCTTCAGATGGAAGGTGCGAATACACCAACACAATAGAAAATAAGTTCAGGCCTGGCGTGGTGGCTCACGCCTATAATCCTAGCACTCCGGGAGGCCGAGGCGGGAGGATCGCTTGAACTCAGGAGTTCCAGACCAGCCTGAGCAAGAGCAAGACCCTGTCTCTAGTAAAAACAGAAAAATTAGCCAGGCGTGGTGGTGCATGCCTGTAGTCCCAGCTACTCAGGAGGCTGAAGCAGGAGAATCACTTGAGTCCTGGAGTTGGAGGTTGTAGTGGGCTATGATGACATCGCTGCACTCTACCCAGGGAGACAGAGTGAGACTCTGTCTCAAAAGAAAAGAAAAGAAGTTCCAAGAGTTATTATTTATAGGTGCTGCGCAAGGAGGAGCAATGAATCTTGAGGGCAATCTTCCATCTCTGAGTCAAGTGAGGCTGGAATGAAGAGTCAGACAGAGAGAGAGAGATCCTGACAACTAGCACTGTATATATATATATTCACAAATATATATATAGGGGAGTAGGGTGTGAGTCACTTTAAGACAGTGGGCAAATGCCTGAATGTTCCCTTTAAGTGAAAGTGGGCAGCCCAGTGTCCTAAGCTGGAGAGGGGCCTTCAAGTTCTTATCTTTGACCATAGGCTTAAGCCGTTTGGGTGTGGTGTTCTGTTAATACTTCTATTTTTTTTTTAATTTTCTTTGAGACAGAGTCTCACTCTATTACCTGAGCTAGAGTGCCATGGCGTCAGCCTAGCTCACAGCAACCTCAGACTCCTGGGCTCAAGCAATCCTCCTGCCTCAGCCTCCCAAGTAGCTGGGACTACAGGCATGCACCAGCATGCCCAGCTAATTTTTCCTATATACTTTTAGTTGTCCAATTAATTTCTTTTTATTTTTAGTAAAGAGGGGGTCTCGCTCTTGCTCAGGCTGGTCTGGAACTCCTGAGTTCAAGCAATCCTCCCGCTTTGGCCTCCCAGAGTGCTAGGGTTATAGGCGTGAGCCACCGAGCCGGCCTTCTGTTAATACTTCTAATACAGAGGTAGCAACCTTTGCTGTGTCGTTCCCACTGCACCCCACATGTCCATAAGAGTAACTCCCTCATGTCTTCAGATCTTTTGCTCAGTTATCTCCTTCTTAACGAGGGCTATCCTAACACCCTATTTAAAATTGCAGTTTGCCATGGACCCCCCACACTTACAATGCCCACACCTTCCTTATTTCCATAACACTTTCTAACACATTAAATAATTTACTGATTTATTATGTTTATTGTTTATTTATGTTCCTCCACAGAATATAGACTTGAAGGCACGAATCTTTGTTAATTGATGTATCTCAAGGCTCCTAAACAGTGCCTGAGAATGAATGAGTGAATGAATGAATGAATCCTAGTACCAAATGATAATTACTGAAGTAATTCCACTCTTAAGTCACACTCCCTTTAAATATAAAAGCATTTCTCAAGCAAAATCAGCATTTACAGAACCCAAGGTATATTATACCCACATTTTTTCCTGTTAGCTTTCTGAATTATCCAAATTTTTTGGTCTCATTTAACAGATGAAAAATGGTATTTTGTTTTAATTTGTATTCCTTTAGGAAATAACATAGTTGATTTTTTTCCTGTGTTTGTTTACTTACTAGTTAAATCCATCTTTTATGAACTGTCTGAGGTGTCCATTTATCGGACTGTTTACATTCCATCTATTTGCATATGCTGTAATATTAGCTACTATTTACTGAGTACTCTTCTATGTGCCTATGTTCTTAATTACTGTACAATGTTATATATCATTCCAGCTACAGCTTAAATTCTATACACCTACACATTAGTAATATGGAATTATACTAGCATGCATACTATATGTAGGTAATAGTCATAGTTAACATTTCTTGAGAGTTTACTATGTGTCTCATAACAATTTTGCAGTGTAGGTATTATCACAGCTTTCATTATCCTGATGAAGAAATTGATAGTCAGCGAGGTTAAGTAACTTGACCAAGGTCACACAGCTGGTAATTTAACAGTTTAAATCCAAGATCAATTCTTGTATTTACTAGTAACAGCCATGTTATGCTTTTTCCTTGGTATACAAAGTCTTGTATTATGTGTTTGAATTTACAGCTCTAGAGCTGGATGGGGTTTTGGTAGATGTTTTAATGATAGAACCTAAAAACTGTGCTTAGCCTATTAATTAATCCTAGTACAATACTTGCTGATTTATTAGAAAAGAATCTTTTAGGCACTTTATTCTTAACAACAGTATGTCTACAATCACTTCACTTTTAAAATTGAGTCATATTAGTAGCCTTGATTTTTAGCTACTTATTATTGGCCTTTAGGTGGTGTTAATTAATATAATATTTATTTTACTAGGGAGTTGAATAGGAATTATTGCTGCTTAAAAACAAGGATATGTTCTTTGTTTTTTGTGCTCTTGAATTTAA
Organism: Lepilemur ruficaudatus; assembly: GCA_963574885.1. Lineage (NCBI taxonomy): Eukaryota > Metazoa > Chordata > Mammalia > Primates > Lepilemuridae > Lepilemur > Lepilemur ruficaudatus. The sequence goes on along the minus strand of CAUYRT010069336.1, from coordinate 41,269 downwards.
GGAATTTTTAAGATTATGTTTTGATAATATTCAGATTACTCTTGCAGAATGTATTCTTCATGAGCTTGGTCATCTTTACTAAGTGTAGAATTTCAGCTTTACCTGCAGTATTAGGTACATTATTCTTATTTTGGGTTGAGAAATGTGTCTAGATAGGTTGCTTTTTATGTGTTATAGTTGGTGAAATAAGAGAATAGCTTATCTTCAAAGTTTTGTTTAGGGCCTTCATTATGTCCTCTTTGAATATTTATGTTACTTGTTAAACTGTTTGTGATTCTGAAGACATCAGAATACAGAAGAAAATGGATTTTTTTTTAAATAGTATTTCTTCATGTCTCTTTTTAGAGAAACTGAATAGATGTTTTACTGATATGATCCAAAAAAAAAAAAGAATTCTGATGAGCAGAATATCATGTGAAATTCTCCTCCATAAGCTATCAATATCATTTAAAAAATAGTTTTAACCATTTTTATAAAGCAAGAAGGCCATTAAAAACTGCTAATAAAAAATAGATGCTTATTTTTGTGCTAATACTAATTACTGATAATGCATGCTTATGTTTGTCACTCATTATATGGCACTGTACCAATCAGTGGATGACTGAGACTCAAGCACTTACACATGTAAATTAACCATTAGATTTTTTTTTTCTTTTTTACTTAAGTGAGTCATAATGGAAAGCAACTCTAGGTCATAAAAAAATCTTTCCTCTTTAATGCTAATGAAATGTCTCCACTCTCTGTATTAGCAGACTACCCTTATTGGTAATCTGTACCCTTCTCTTTTGTTCCTGGTGGTAATGAAATGCTGGATGCTGAAAAAGCTGCTCTCCAAGAATGTGTGGCCAATTGTCTTCTGTTCACTTAATACTGTAAAATTACTGTTCCCCGGCAAAACCGGACAAGTACGGGGACAAGATCAAAAGAGTATACGTTGGCACCCTGCTACACCAAGTGACTCTTGCTTTATTAATTAGTCATAGCTTCTCCAAGTTAATTTACTCTGATAGGGCAAAAACATTCTGTAATATAAAAACAACAAATTATAACCCAACCACAAGCCTTTACTGTTTGCTTTCTTCAACTTTCAGTTTAAACCTTTGCACTGTGTTGTAAGCTAAAGGTCCCTTCATTTTTCTCAACCTTAGGGCCCAAAGCTATTTTAAATTTTTTAAAAACCTTGGTGATATATAGCCAAATGGCTATTTTAATTCTCTAACACTGGGTAACCGTTAATTGATATCCTTCTTTTAAAAAGTCAGTGTATTGGGAATCCAATTTAAAAGTGTAGCTGCTATTAAAATTTGCAGGCTTGTTCTGTCTGCTCATCAGAAATGCCACTGGTGTTTAAGCCTTTGAAAAGGACCTTCTCTGTGAGCGTTTTTTGCGGAAGCAAAATTTGACAGTGATCCTAAGCTCCAAATTAAATAATATCGGCCTAGTTTCCTTTTCATTTTAATCTCCATTTTTTAATTCCTGAGCCTTTTTAGTTTCAGGAATCTTTAGTTGTTTTTTTAGTTAATATATTTTCAAGTTATAGCCTGAGACAACAGCAACAAAAATCTGTACATTATCATTTCATGGTTGTGTTTTGCTTTGTTCCGGTGGGAAAGAAAGAATTAAACTTTTGAGTGAGATAATCAGCTATAAAGAGAAAAGTAATTTAGACCTGTACAACCCAGGTGGTGGTTGTGTTATAACCATTTAGTTGGTAACTTTTAGTATTTTGATCTAATTGAAAGAATTCTACTAGTTTCTGTGTCCTCTAGCATGGTTTAAAAATAATGAATGTGATGTGTTTTGTGAATGTATATAAAGCAAAATTTATTGAGATTTGAAATGTGCTATTAAGAAAGATCAAAACATTTTTGTACTGAGAGTATCTAAAACCCTGTTTTATACTTGGGGAAGTTACAATGATTAATATCAGTCTTTACTGTATATTTGTTTTTGAAGTCAAATTTCTTTCCTCCTTAATTACCGTGTTTCTTTGTGAATTGTAAAGGCTTTTTGAAAAAAGTTATCATCAAGCTTATTTTTAAATTGTGAATTTATAAAATAATTTTAGAAAAGTTCAATAGTTATATTTCTCTGTAACCTAACTTAGATTGAATAGTTTTATCTGCATTATGCATTTCTAGTATTGTGAGAAGTTATTTTTTAAAGCATCGTATTAACCATTCTTGAAAGTTGTTTTTTTTTTTTTTGTGGAGGGAATATTTGTGTTTGCGAAGGTTAGCAGAGGCTGGCTGTGCTGGAAGTGACTGCAGTGCCTTTTGATTATTCATGGACAGTAATAGAAGGCACTTAAAAAGAACAATGAAATTGCTTATTTTTGTGATGGGCCATCTGTTGAATTGTTTTGTGCAACAATTGCACAATAGTATCTATGTCATATCATTCTATTTTCAACAGCAGCTGATTATGTCTCACTGGCTACTTGTCCTTATTTCTAAAGGCCCATGACCATTTAAAGTCACCTTTCCAGGAACCTTTGCCAGAAAGGTATTAGAAATCTCGAACAGCCTGTGTATTTTATTATTATTTCTGTTTTTTTGGGTGGGAGGAGCCGGTAGGAATAGGAGGAGGGAGTTGCTCTTGTTAGTTCTAATTAATTAGACTTCCTAAATGTTTAGAACAATTATCTATGTTTTCCACCTGTAGTTCTATAAAAGAAGTTAACATAGAATCATTTGATAATTTGTGTAGAAATGATAGGCTTGCAAAAAAAAGTCATGTTTAAAAGACTGCTATACAGTGTTTCATGCTTTTAATTATGTACTCTTTTCTTCATGACGATAATTAGAATTTTTCTCTTGGAATTTACTTCCATCTTAAAAAAAAGATGATTCATTAGCAAATTTGTTAGAGCAGACGTGAAATTAAAATAAAACAAATGTGTTGTTGTCAATAGGTCACTGACATTGCTGATGCCATGATTCTGAAACAGCTTTTTGAAAATCTGTTCAAAAACGGGGTCGTCGTTGTGGCAACATCCAACAGGCCACCAGAAGGTAAAAACAAACATTGTGCTAGTCTCACCCAATTAGGTGGAAACTGACAGGCTTTTAAAAATCCATCATTTTGTACGAATTTTATTGTGTTAATAAATCTGATGACTTTGCTTATCATTAATTTTGTAACTGGCTTAGTCTGAAAAATCAGTTGGTATTTGTATTTGAAAGTGTTTACATTCTTAGCAGGCTAAATCCAGTTGATTCCCACATTTGGTGCACTTGCTGTTTTGTTTTTTTTTTCTCCTGAGTATTAGATATGTCATAGGTGCATATCAAAAAATACAGGCCTTTCTAACTTCTTTTTATTGGCCATAAAAGAAATTCAGGCTGGGCACCCTGGCTCACGCCTGTAATCCTAGCACTAACTAGGAGGCTGAGGTGGGAGGATTGCTTGAACTCAGGAGTTCGAGACCAGCCTGAGCAAGAATGAGACTCTATCTCTACAAAAAATAGAAAAAAAAAATTAGCTGGATGTGGTGGTACATGCTTGTCGTCCCAGCTACTCTGGAGGCTGAGGCAGGAGGATCACTTGAGCCCAGAAGTTTGAGGTTTCAGTGAGCTATTATGATGCCACTGCACTCTAGCCTGGGCAACAGAGTGAGACTCTGTCTCAAAAAAAAAAAAGAAAGAAATTAATTCAATGAAATGAACGACGACACTCCTAATTAAATTTCAGGAAAAGATTTAACGCTCACTTGTATGAGTAGTTTCTAATACTTCACTTAAATTACCATTTCTAAAAAGGCACTTGTGGTTTATTAGGAAAGTATTTAAAAATTAAAATACAAGTAATATTTAGATAAAAATTTGGATAAATTCTTGTATCTTTCACCCCATCATGTGGTCAGTTAAAGGTTTAAGGAACCAAAAATAATATTTTATGAGAGACTTGACGTTAACATCTTTCTGCCTGGAATACTCTTCCCCTCTGCATGGCTAATTCCTTACCTTCTTTAAGTCTTTGCCCAAAAGTTATTTTGCCAGTGAAGCCTAGACTTGTCTCCCTGTTTGAATCTACAACACATTCCTTTTTGCCTGGTACTGCTTCTCTTTACCCTGCTGTATATTTTTCCTGTAGCACTTATGGACCCACTATATAATTTACATATTTATGATGCTTATAATTTACGTATTTATGGTGCTTGTAGTTTGTTGCCTGTCCCCTTTGAGGATTCAAAAGCTTCCTGAAGGCAATCATTTTTATCTCTTCTGATCTCAAATATATCGCAAGCACCTCTAACAGTGCTTTGTACCTAGATGGATCTCAGTAAATAATCATAGAATGTTGAGTCAATGCACGTTTTAAAAAGATCTCTCTGGCCACAGTGTTGAGAATAGACTGTGGGGATGCAGTTCCAAGGTTGGAAGTAAGGAAACCCTTTAGGAGACTATTGCAACAATCCTGAGAGGAGAGGATAGAGCAGTGAGAAGTGGGCAGATTCTGGATGTATTTTGTAGGCAAAGTCTACAGGGTTTACTGATGGAATGGGGTATGGAACTGATGGAATGGGGGATGGAATATAGGGTATGAAAAAAAAAAAAATAAAAGAGAGGTATCAAGAATGACTCAAAGGTTTTGGCCTGAGCAGTTGGAAAGATGAAGTTGCTATTTACTGAGATGGGGAAGACTACAGGAAAAGCAGGTTTGGGTAGGGAGGCGGAAGTACGGGTTGCTGTGATGACAAGGTAGATGCATATGAGTTTAGACTTCACTGGAAATATAAATTTGGGAGTTGTCAGTCTTAAAGGAGGCTAGAAAGAACAGCCAGTAAGAGGAGAACTAAGGGAGTGTTTAATGAGGAAAAGAAAAACAGTATAAAAAGAATGGATGATCACCCTTGTTAAATGCTGCTACAAGGTGAAAATGAGACTGAGAATTGACCAGTGGAATTTGTAACATGGAATTCCTTAGTGAACCTGAAAAGAGAAATGGAATAGTGTGAGGTTTTTTTTTTTTTTAATTAAGCTATGCCACATTGATAACTTACATTAAATTTGTAATTACTAACACACCCAGGTCTTACTATGTAGGCTGCTGTCAATGTGTGTCTCATTTTATGTTTGTGTAGTTGATATTTCTTCCTATTATATTTCAGCTTATTAGTTTGTCTACATTGTTCCATTTTATTGATTTTTGTTGAAATGTTTTTGAAGTATAACTCTAACGATTTTTTTTTGTTTTTTGGAGACGGAGTCTCACTCTGTTGCTTGGGCTAGAGTGCCGTGGTGAGAGCCTAGCTCACAGCAACCTCAAACTCCTGGGCTCAAGCAATCCTTCTGCCTCGGCCTCCTGAGTAGCTGGGTCTACAGGCATGTGCCACCATGCCCAGCTAATTTTTTCTATATATATTTTTAGTTGGCCAATTAATTTCTTTCTATTTTTAGTAGAGAAGGGGTCTCGCTTTTGCTCAGGCTGGTTTCGAACTCCTGACCTTAAGTGATCCTCCCGCCTCGGCCTCCCAGAGTGCTAGGATTATAGGTGTGAGCTACCGCGCCCAGCCTTAAGAAAATTTTTTTTGGCTATCCCTACCAACTATGACATTTATAAATTTGGTAATCATGCTTTTATATCTTCTGCCATTCATTAATTAAAATATGTAAATAGGATAAGACTAAGTTTAGTGACCTGTAGCATACGCCTAGAGGCCTTATTTTAAGAAGACATCAATTAATTAATCAACACTTTTTGGTTCCAGTTATTCAAACAACTATAGTTATACATCATCTGTTCCACTGTAAAAGAATTATGAGTGATTTTGTCAGATGCACTTATTAACATCTTTATAGTATTATATATAGTATTCTTATGATTTAGTAGTGTTAGCAACCCTGTGAGCCAAGGCAGTGAGCTTTTAAATATTAGATCATCTATCTAGGTGTAAGTAGGCTTGCCTCTACTATATCTGACATGCTGATTTAACGGTATCATCAGTATTACCTTTATACATTCAGTGACAAGCTATGTCCATAAATAGCAAAGTGTAGAACAATTTCGGCAAAGACTGCTGAAAGAAAATTGCAGTTGGCTGCTCAGGCTACTGAAGTGTAGTAGACTGAGGAAGGACTACTACAAGGAGAGGTTAAGGAATATTTTGCAGCTCATAGCTTTGTAGAAGTGAACAAAGTTACTGGTCATCAGAGTAGCATGCAGAAAATCAGCTGTAGCTACCCTTCTGGAGAAGACTTAAAGTTCAAGATGCAGAATTGCAAAAATTGGACAAACTTAGATAAAGCCTTTTCTAAATGTGGACTGTAGAAGGGATACTTGTCCTATACTAGGTTTTTTAGCCACAGCAATCATTCATCATAAGCAGCTTAATACTTTAATATAAAGAAGATGGTGTGTGTGTGTGTGTGTGTGTGTGTATTTCAAGAGTGGAGAAAAAGACTCAGAGAGATTAAGTATGGATATCAGGAAAAGGCAAAACTATAGGACAAAGAACAGACCAGTGGTTGCTAGGAGCTGGCGTGGGGAGGAGTTTGACTACAAAGGGGCAGCATGAGAGAATTTCTTAGAATGATGGAACTGTTATGCATCCTGATTGTGATGGTGGTTACATGTGTTAGAACTCACTGAAGTGTATACCCCCAAAAGTTAATTTTACTACATGTAAATTAAAGACAAATCACTTGGATAGTGAGTGACAGAACAGAGGCTAGAACCTATTTTGTGACTCTTTTAACACACGGCCCTCTATCTTTTCTCTTTGTTAGTCATCACTGATCTTTGCCCACTCTGTCCCAGATAAAGAGTGTCCTCTTTTCCAACCATCAGAATACATTCCACTTTTCTTTAGATTACAACTTTTGATCCAGGTCCCCAGATAGTTGCTTTGTTGTGTTTTCTAAATAGAATCTACTTCTCAGACTGTTACAAGAGCTTGGGGAAGAACCTTCCCAGCAGAGGGTTGAGACAAAGCCAAGTGGTTGGAGAAAGAATGGCTCATTTGAGGACTGAAAAGGTAGTCAGTGTGTGGTTATAGTGGAGAGTGAGGGGAGGAAGGAGGCAGTGAGATACAAGATGAATATGGAGTGGGAAGAACTTGACTTTGTAGCATTAAAAAGGATTTAGGGTTCCATTCTAAGAGAAATGGTAAGCCATTAAAGCTTATCTTTTTTTTTTTTCCTTCTTTCTAATGTCCACCTGGACCACAGTGTTCTAGAACTTCTCAAAGACATCTTAGATGCTGGTCTGGGGCCTGGTATACAAATAAAAACAAATCAGAGGCAGTTATGTGGGCAAGAATAGGGAGACAGTGATATCGTCAAGGTCCCTTAGAGCAACACATACAAGGAATGAGCTGCATACACAACCAGGGAACCTGCTTTTTACAGCCATTGCATGTTGAGCCTCCATCAGGGAGGTGGGCGAGTTGGCTCAACTAGCAGCAGTTTAAGCTTATCTTAAGCAGGGACTGAGAAGATCTGAATGGGTTACTGGATGGGTTGTAGTAATATGGTAGATGCAGGAAGACATATTAGGAAGCTATTGTTGCACACTAGACAACAAATGATACCACCTTGGTATAAGGCAGTGATTCTCAACTGGGAAGCTGTTTTGTTCACCAAGGGATATTTGGCGATGTCTAAGACATTTTTCGTTGTCTCATCTGGCTGGGGAGGGATGCTACTGGCATTTGGTAGATAGAGGCCAGGAATGTTGCCAAAAATCCTATGATGTACCTCCCACAATAAAGAATTATGTGGCCAAAAATGTCAGCAGTGCCTAGGTTAAGAAACCATGGTACAGGGCTATGGCAATGGATATGGAGAGAAGGATAGATTTGAAAGAGATTTATGGGGTAAGATGGATAGCACCTGGGTATAGGTTGGATATTGAGAAAAAGGGAAACAAATAGTTTCTAAATTTTTGAGTTGTACAGCTGGGTGAATGGTGTGCCTGCCATTCAGTAAAGACAGAAAACTCTAGAGATAAGAATATAATGCCTGGTGGAGAAGAACACATATATTTTTTTTCCCTCTCCATTAATCCTTTAGCCTCTCTGTTTAATTTCCTCTGTTTTCTTCATTTCATTCTCTCCATTTCTAATTTTATTTATTTATTTTTGAGACAGAGTCTCACTCTGTTGCTTGGGCTAGAGTGCCGTGGTGTCAGCCTAGCTCACAGCAACCTCAAGCTCCTGGGCTCAAGCGATCCTCCTGCCTCAGCCTCGCGAGTAGCTGGGACTACAGGCATGCGCCACCCTGCTTGGCTAATTTTTTCTATATATGTTTTAGTTGTCCAGCTAATTTTCTTTCTATTTTTAATAGACACGGGGTCTCACTCTTGCTCAGGCTGATCTCGAACTCCTGAGCTCAAATGATCCACCCACCTTGGCCTCCCAGAGAACTAGGATTACAGGCTTGAGCCACCGTGCCTAGCCCATGTTTAGTTTTAATATATCAATTTCCTGGGCAAGAATGGGGGTTGTTGGTGATAGTGGAGTGAAAATTATATCCTAATTTTTTTATCAGCTAATAACTTAATTGTTAATTTATAGACAGAGTATTAATTTTAACATAAAATGATAAGGAACTTTTAATAAATAATTATTTATTTTATTTTATTTTATTTTTTGAGACAGAGTCTTGCTTTGTTGCCCTGGGTAGAGTGCATTGTCGTCATCATAACTTGCTGAAAGCTCAAACTCCTGGGCTCAAGCGATCCTCCTGCTTCAACCTTCCGAGGGACTACAAATGCATGTCATGATTCCCGGCTAATTTTTCTATTTTTTTAGTAGAGACAGGGTCTCGCTCTTGCTCAGGCTGGTTTCAAACTCCTGAGTTCAAGCAATCCCACTTTGGCCTCCCAGAGTGCCAGGATTACAGGCGTGAGCCACCTCGCCTGGCCTAATTATTAATTTTAATAGAAAATAATTAGTAGTCAAGTAAAAGCAACACTAGAATTTTAGGAACCTAGGAGAGTAAATAGCTGTGGAGTGGAGTGGCCTGGGAAAGTCTTGTAGAAGAAAAGAAAGGGTAGCAATACTTGAGAGGGGTGGAGGGAATAAATTACCAAAGACATTCCCTGTACATCAGTATTTTTTGTAGTTTTAGCTTCCAGTTCCCACCTTGCTTGAGTCCAAGGCCTCATCCTCTGTATACCATGCAGCTGTTAAAACCCCAAACTAGTGTCAGCTTATGATTACTACTTTAGTTTTTAGCTTCTTGTTTGTTTTTGGTATCTAGGGATTTTTCCTTTCTTGCAAGCTTAAAATATGTTTAGTATATTTTAAACAACATTTCTAGTGTCTTGTCGTGGTACTGTTTTATACTTTACAGGGTAATCTAGTTAAGGCTCTTGAACCTGAGGCAGAGAGGATCTTGGATCAGATCCATAGGAATGAGAAATTAGAAAAGTTTCAAGTGAAATATATACAGAAAGAGCTTTTGTATTCCATTCTTATTTTTATAAAACCTCAAGTAAATTGTACACTCAGCAATTATGTCATTTAGGTAAATACGTTAACACCCATAAACAAGTAGAAATGTTTTTATTTTTCAAAGATTATAGTGTCTGGTCATTAGAATAGCCAGAAACAAAAATCCACAATTTAAAATTTCACATTCATGATTCTTACTTTTAAGAACTGAAATAAAATTTTGTTAATTTTATGATATTCCAGTAGGGAAAAATAATAGGATTTAAGTACATGGAGACTCTAACAACAAATTAATAATAGACTAGTAGGTTAAATTAGTAAAACATTTGAAATTAAATTAGTAATTAAACTTGAGAAATCTATTCAATCAAAAATAGGAATAAATTTTTATGGAGAAATAGTCCATGTGAATTGAAATGACCGTGCTTTGTTGACCGATTAACAAAAAGAACTAAAAAGGGCCCTTGTTTCCGGACCCTAGAACAGTGAACTCTGGAGTTTCTGGTTCTTATTTAGTGTTTGTTGTAATGAAAATACATTAGATAGGATTAGAATGTTAAGAATAATCCTTAGTCTCACTATTCAAAAATATGGAAAGGAAGTAAAAGAAAATTTTTTATAATTTAAATATAAAACAAAAAAAATTAAAAAAAAAAAGAACAACCCTGTTTTCCTTAGATTATCAGGCAACAACGTTATATGATTCATACTGAGGCCACCATACTCATAGTGAATAAAAGACTGGATATCACTAGAAAGTTGCCTGACAGTTACGCAAGTACACACATACACATATACACACATTAATGTAATTTATCATTTTAATACTTCTAGGGAGAGAAAATATCCAATAGTCATCACCATAAAAGCTGAAAAAGAATTTGACAAAGTTCAACATCCTTTCTTTATAGAATTCCTTCATAAAATATAAGTATATTTATATTGTTAATATAAATACCAAATATATGTATAAATTATTCTTAGTAAGGAAACTGTGGAGACATTTCTACTACAGTTATGAACAAGTCAAAGATGACAACTGTCACTTTTTAATATTGAACTACAGCTCAGACAGAAAGATTATGACAACTAATGAGGGAAACTAAATAAAAACCGCATATTTGAATAGCAGAGGTTCACCAAAATTAGACATAGCACTCCTTGTTCAAGATTATGTGAACCGAAAATACCCTAATGTGGGAACAATAAAGGATATTAAAGCATTAAATATAATTCTGAAAAGGCAGAAGGATAACATCATTTTACAGATGATCTACCAGAGTAAAGAGAAGTATATTTTAGAAAAATTTTGTTTTTTATGCTTTAAAAATCAGGAAAACATCTGGGCGCAATGGCACACACCTATAGTCCCAACTACTTGGGAGGCTGGAGTGAGAAGATCACTTGAATCCAGGAGTTTGAGTTCAGCCTGGCAGCATAGTAAGACTCTGTGTCTATTTAAAACAACCTGAAAGTCAGGAAAACACAGACTCTGTCATACAGAGAATCCAAGCTGAGAGAAGACAATAGATTGAGCTGAAAACTTGCTTACCGAGAGATCGAGTGATATAAAAGAAAGCTGAAAGAAATTAGAAGAGACTAAATTAATTAAAATTAAATCAATTAAAATCAGCATTAGAAGTGCTAAGCTATAGAATTGAAACCAGAAAGTGAAATCAGTAATGTAGGAAAACTAACTTAAGAAGCTCTGCCAGAATGCAGAATAGAATAAAGAATGATGAAAAAAGTAAATAAATCCCTTGGAGGAAAGAGGACTTAATGGGAACTTATTGAAGAGAAATGTTTGAAATAAGAAAAATGATCAAAACAATGATAATTTTGTTCCCTTTTGAGAGAGAGTTTGCAGAGTAACAGTGTTATCATTTGTGGCACCGATAAGTAAGGACATATATAGTCAAGTATTTTAGAATTTAAAATATGCCTTCTACTTTTCAAATTACTAGAAAAGACAAAAGATCAAAGAAAAAATAGTTCTTAGAGCAAAAGCTAGAAAATAGCAAAAAAAAGTATGAACAAAAATCATGAAACAAGATCACATATCTCAATGACGGGAAATATAAATGGGTTAAGTTCCTTTATTTAAAAACCAAAATCTCTTCTGGTATGTCTGAGTAAGGTACTAGCAAAATGATCTTCCTACAGATAACAATGATAAATTCTGAGCAAAATATGCAACTATTTGAAGGTTCTAGAAAGTGAAAAAAGGCTGGCAGATTCTAGAGGAGCTATTAACATTTTAAGGCTTTTGTTGAATACTGTAAAATACTTTCCAAAAGTTTAAATCAAATGTTACTGTTATGAGGAGCATATGAGAATGCCTTTCACATTTTATCTTCATCACTGAACCTTATTATTTTTAATTATTGAAAGAGACTCAGCTTTTCCTTAAGTTGATTTAATCTGACGGTAATAAACGCAAGTCAGCCTTTGCATCAGACTGTATGGTATATCTTTTTGCATCTAATTACTCTCAGTCTATCTGTGTCTTTATGTTTAAAGTAAATCTTTTGGTATTTTTTCTATCCATTCTGGTAATCTCTACTTTTTAATTGGAATGTTTAGTTCATTAACGTTTAATATTTAGGTCTATGATTTTATTCTTTGTTTTATTTTTGTCCCTTCTGTTCCTTTTTTCCTGCCTTTTTTTTTTTTTTGATTATTTGAATATATTCATAGTGAAGATGGATTTGAGGTAGTTGGGAAGGTTAGGTGTCCAGGCTGGCTTCCCAGGGTGGTAGAAGCTCAGGCAAGCCCTGTGTGGCTGCCAGTGGGCAGGCCCTGGTGAGTCAAGATAAACAGGCAGCTGTCCCCTTTGCATATCCTGTACCTAGACCTGGGCCCTGGGCCCCAGCAGAGGATGCTTATGCAGGGCTCATCCTTTCCTTCCTCAGTTTATGGCAGTAGTAGGCCTGTGTCCCTAACTCCTGGGCCATGATGCTGAAGTTTGTCTGATAGGGATTATGTTGTAGGTAAATCAAGTATTGTATGGTGGTTTGTGGAAGATAGTTTTGATCCTAATATCAGTTGAACAGGGCATCTTTTGTCTAGTACCAAAATAAGTTACATAAGTTCCTAATCTGGACTGCACCTGGACAAGAGTGATTTTTCTCCCTTACCACCAGTGTACTACTATAGTTAGTTTCATCTCTAATCATTCATGATATCAAAAAGAAGAAATATTCTCAACATTAAGGAATCCATTAAAAGATCTTTGACAGCAAGCTTTACCTAATTTTGTTGTTGACAAGGCAAGAAAAGATTGCACTGTTATTGCAAAAAAGAAGTCACAAAGAAAGATGCTAAGGACTGTGCCAACTCATCCATACAATTTTTTCCACAGATTGGGGCAAAAACCACAATGAATTTAAATGAACTATTTAAAGAAATTAGTTGAAGAATTCCAGCCATGCACACTAACACCCCATCTGGTTGTAAGGGCTTCAGATTCCAAAGACAAATTGGAGTCAAAGTGAAAGCTGTTGATGACTGAGCCTCAGCCACTCACACTTGGTAATGAAATAGATGGTTCTAAAAGTTAGTGGGAATATTGTGGTCACTGCCATTGGTTTTTGCATGGCTGAGTTTGGGTCTTCGTCATGCATAAAATATTCCCAGAAATGTGTAAGTTCTATTCTCTCATTGAAGACTGAAGTCATATGTTTAAGTCCATTGACTTCCATTATATAAAGAATCTCTGGTGTGAAAAAGTACATCATTGGTGTTTGACCTTACTGAAAATAAATATATAAGCATATAGATGGTAGTGTTTTTGCAATCAAATTTTATGTAGCATTTTATAAAGAGAAAATTAACATTTTCATGGTTCTTAAAAAAAAAGACCTTCTGGAGCCTATAATAATTTCCTTGGATTCCCATTACCACTGTTATAGGGCATTGGACCCTTTAAAATGTGATAGGATATCTAAAGTGGAGGGTAGACAATTATTATTTGAATAAAAAAGGAATTCAATTTACAGGACTATTTGTAGGATTGATGGAAAGGATTTCATCTCTAAAGCACTTTTCATTGGAAACATTAGCCTTGTAGTAAGTTAACAACAATAGATGGGTAGATCACTTTGACTTTTCTTTCTGACTTTTTAATTTGTGTGTCAACAAACATGTTACAGGTTGAGCATCTCTAATCTGAAAATCTGAAATCTAAAGTGCTCCGAAATGGAAACTTTCATGACACCACAAGTGGAAAATTCCACACCTGAACTCACGTTTTGACAAGTTGCAGTGAAAACATGTGTGATGGGCTTATTGAAGGACTAGAGCAGTGTGCATTCTCAATAGAACATCAATAGAACGAAAAATCATGTCAGTTTATCAAATCAAAGACTTCTAAGACAAAAACTGTTGTTAGTGAGGCAGATGACTCTGGAGGAAACATTTAGAAAATCTGGCCAGCAGAATGCCTGCTCATCCCTAGAGGACCCACTTCCTGGTCTACTACTTCTGATGTTTCTTCTCACTTAAAAACATAAAATACAGTGTACAGCTTTTAATCAAAACATACCATGGTAGGTGGGGACTGAAAGCCTGCCACTGTTTGTTGTTACTGTTATTTAACAGCTGTTACAGGAATTCTGGTGATGCTACTGTGCTGCTTACTTATCCTGAACATATTATTTTTTCACTGTATTAATGATATGTCATTTTTTTTTTTTTTTTGAGACAGAATCTCATTCTGTTGCCCGGGTTAGAGTGTAATGTCATCATTATAGCTCAGTGCAACCTCAAACTCCTGGGCTCAAGCAATCCTCCTGCCTCAGCCTCCCAAGTAGCTAGAACTACAGGCAGGTACCACTGCACCTGGCTAATTTTTGTATTTTTTGTAGAGATAGGGTTTTGCTCTTGCTCAGGCTAGTCTCGAACTTCTGGCCTCAAGCAATCCTGCCTCAGCCTCCCAGAATGCCAAGATTAGAGGTGTGAGCCACTGCTCCCAGCTGATATGTCATATTTTTTACTGTTAAGTACTTACATGTGCGTAAGTATAAGAAAGTGGTTGCTGTGTTGGTGGTATAGTGGTGAGCATAGCTGCCTTCCAAGGAAGTGATTGCTTATCAGTAGCATATAAATTCAGAGTCAGGAATGATGGTGATGCCAAACCACTATAGATTGTCCACATGGGTGGCTGAGTTAGTGACACCTTTGCTTTCTGATTATTCAATGTATACAAACTTTGTTTCATGTACAAAATTATTAAAAATATTGTATATTGATTGTCCTTAGGATTTTTCAGCAAAAAAATATTGTGTATAAGGTATATATGAAATAAATTAATTTAATGAATTTCTTTTGTACTTGGGTCTCATCCCCACGACATCTCATAATGTATATGCAAATACTGCAAAATCTGAAAAAATCCATAATCCAAAAGACTTCTGGTCCCAACCATTTTGGATGAGAGACACTCAACCTGTATTGGTATCTTTTAAAATAAGCCCCTATGCTCAAGATAGTGGTGGTAGAGAACCTTTGTGGAATATATTGAATTTCATTTATTGTTCTAAACTGACCAGAAGTTTAGGAGTTAGGGAGGAAGGAAGTATGGAAGGAAGGAAAGAACCAAGAAAGTAAGAAAGAGAAAGGAAAGTGATGTAAATGCTGTTAATTTTCTATTTAACCCAAATATTTTTGGAGAAGAGACAGACATTGTCAAGCATATGTAAGGGCTATGTGAGATCTGTATTATGGTTTTATAAATTAAGTAAATACATTACTAAATTCTGTTTCATTTGAAATTCCAAAAATATAGACCTGAGACAAATATTACTGGAAATAAAGAACATATCATAATGATAACAATGTCTATCAGAAAGCTATAACAATCATAAACATGTATATAACTAATAACATCTTCAAGTGACACAAAGCAAACAGTTTTAATGAGAGAATTATACAATTGAAAATCATATTTGAATCTTTGAATATCCCTCTTGAAATAGTTGATTGAACAAAAATTTGTGAAGCTATAGACAATCCCATCTATCTTGACCTAATTAGTATTTATTAAACATGAAATCCAATAACTGCAGAATATAGTCCTTTCAAGTGCAAATTATATGTTCACCAAGATTGAACATATGCTGGGCCACAAAGTAAGTCTCAGTCAATTTACAGAGTTGAAAGTCATGCAGAATGTTTTCTGACCACACTGGAATTAAATTAAATGTCAATAGCAATAAAATATCCAGGAAATTCCCAAATATTTACAAATTAAACAATACATTTAAATAACCAATGGATTAAATAAGAAGTAACAAGGAAAATTAGAAAATATTTTGAAGCAAAATGTAATGAAAATATAACATCAAAAATTTGGTGGTGCTGCTAAAATAGTTCTTAGAGGGAAATTTACAGTGTAACTGCCTTCTTAGAGAAAAAAATCTAAAATCAATGACCTAAGATTCAACCTTAAGAAGCTAGGAAAAGAAAGGTGAATTAGGCCGGGTGTGGTGGCTCATGCCTGTAATCCTAGCACTCTGGGAGGCCGAGGTAGGAGGATCACTTGAGGTCCTTGAGTTCAAGACCAGCCTGCGGAAGAGCGAGACCCTATGGCTACTAAAAACAGAAAAAAAAATTAGCCGGGCGTGGTGGTTCACGCCTGTAGTCCCAGCTACTCAGGAGGCTGAGGTAGGAAGATCCCTTGAGCCCAGGAGTTTGAGGTTGCTGTGAGCTAGGCTGACGCCACGGCACTCTAGCCTGGGCAACAGAGTGAGACTCTGTCTCAAAAAAAATAAAAAGATAAAAGAAATAAAAAATAAAGATGGATTAAAACAAAACTAAGTATTATAGAAGGAAGTAAGGAAAATATAAGCTAAGAGGAGAAGCCAATGAAGTAGAAAACAAACAGTAGTAAAATTAACAAACCCAAAACTGAGTTTTTTTGAGATGAATACAATTGCAAAATCCTTAACTAGACTGATCAAGGAAAAATGTAATATCAAATTATGAATATTTAAAATGAAAGAAGGGCTATCACAGATTCTACAGATATTAAAAGGATAAGGAGATTATTATCAACAACTTTATGACAACAAATATGACAGATGATGAAATGGGCAAATGTTATTGAAAATTACGATTCGCCAAAACTGGCACAAAATGAAACAGGTGATCTGAATATCTCTATAGTTATTAAAGAAATTGAATTAGTTATCAAAAACCTTCTCACCAAAAAATCCAGGCCCAGATGATTTAACTGATGAATTCTATCAAACATTTAAGGAAGAAATAACAGCAATCTTCCATAAACTCTTTCAGAAAATAGAGGAGTGGGGAACACTTCCCAACTCATGTTATATGGCCAGCATACTTTAACTCCAAAACTTGACTAAGGCATTCCAAATAAAATTACAGGAATAATATCTTTCAAAAATATAGATGTAAACATAATTAACAAGACCGGGTGTGGTGAATGCGTCTGTAATCCCAGCACTTTGGGAGGCTGAGGCAGGAGGATCGTTTGAGGTCAGGAGTTTGACACCAGCCTGGGCAATATAGTGAGATCCTGTCTCTATAAAAAAAAAAAAATTAAAGCTGGGTGTGGTGGCATGCTCCTATAGTTCCAGCTACTTGGAAGGCTGAGGCAGGAGGATTGCTTGAGCCCAGGACTATGAAGTTGCAGTGAGCTATGACAGAGTGAGATTCTGACTCAAAAAAAAAAAAAAAAAATAGAGACAGGGTCTCACTCTTGCTCAGGCTGGTCTCAAACTCCTGAGCTCAAGCAATCCTTCTGCCTGGGCCTCCCAGAATGCTAGGATTATAGGCATGAGCCACCATGCCCAGCCATTTTAAAAAAATATTTGTTTTCTTCATTGCTATTTAACATGTCAGTCTCTCCTCTAGCTGTTTGAACACATGGGATACAGCAATAACTGTTTTAATGTTCTTTGTCATTCCTAGATCTCTTTCTATTGATAAGGAGTCATCATGGGTCATATTTTCTTGTTTCTTTACATGCCTGGTACTTTTTTATTGGGTGTTAGACATGTAAATTTTACCTTGTTGGATGTTGGATATTTTTGTATTTCTGTATATATCCTTGAGCTTTGTTCTCTTTCTTAGAAACAGTTTGATTTGTGGGGTGTGGCAAGATCAGAGCAGCATTTAACCTCAAACTAATTTTTCTCACTACTGAGGCAAATCTTGTCTCTACCTAATGTCTCATAAATTACGAGGTTTTCCACTCTGACTAGTGGGAATAGGTATTATCCCAGCCATGTGTGAGCTTCTGTGACGGTTTCCTCCAGTACTTTGAGATGATTCTTTCTCCAGCTTCAGGTAGTTTCCTCACATGTGTGTGCTGGTCAGTACTCAGCTGAGGACTCAACTGGGCCCCTCAGCTGGGTGCTCTCACGGGGCAGCTCTCTTTTCTCTGGCACTCTGTCCTTTAGACTCAAGCAGCCTTTTCCTCCCTGGACCCCAGTGCTTCTCCTCATGTTAGGGAGTCTGGGAGGCTCTGCCTGGATTCCCCTTCCTGTGCAGCAGCCCATACGCTTTTCCCAGGCGCTAAGCTGGAACAGTTGTAGCTCTTACTGCATTTCTTTCCTATTTTGAGGGATAACAGTCCTTTGTTCTTAGTGTCCAATGTTTACACAAACGTATGAACACCAGCTGCATGGAAGGCCACTCTAAAAGTTTGTCTCCTGCAGTGGATTTAAGGATGGGTTGATATAGAATGTGGCATTTGAGCAATAGGTTGGGTAGTATTATAAAAGAAGGTACAGGAAGAGTCCTAAGCTCATGTTGATGCTTCACTGAGAATATCCTTCCGTCTTCTCTGCTTGGTGGCACCTTGCTCATTTTTCAATGCAGTCCTGTTGTTGCCTCTACGAAGCTGCCTTGAACCCCTAGATAAAATGACTAGCTTCCTTCTCTGAGTATTGTTTATACATTGTGTCCTTTTTAACCTCCTATTATGATTATGGTCTGGTTGTGTCTGTCAGCTGTCATAAACCCACTGGTCGCAGCAGTGGGTTCTGAAAAAGTGTATACGTTTTTGCGTCATTAAAGTCCTTGGCTTTAATCCTAGATCTACCAATTACTGGCTGGGAATTCAACAAATTATTTTTAAAACCCTAAATGTCAGTTTCTTTATCTGTAAAATGGAGGTAAAAATATCTACTTCTCTCTATAGGGTTACTATGATTTATGTACAATAACTAGCAAATTGCCTGGCTCCTAAGGGGTATTCTGTAAATTTGAGGTCCTCCTTTTCTTTTCTTTTCTTTTCTTTTTTTTGGAGACGGAGTCTCACTCTGTTGGCTAGAGTGCTGCGGCATCAGCCTAGCTCACAGCAACCTCAAACTCCTGGGCTCAAGCGATCCTCCTGCCTCAGCTTCCCAAGTAGCTGGGACTACAGGCATGCACCACCATGCCCAGCTAATTATATATATATATATATATATTTAGTTGTACAGATAATTTCTATTTTTAGTAGAGACGGGGTCTTGCTCTTGCTCATTGCCAGTCTCGAACTACTGACCTTGAGCGATTCTCCTGCCTCGGCTTCCCAGAGTGCTAGGATTACAGGCATGAGCCACCATGGCCAGCCAAGAGTTCCTCCTTTTATTTATGTTTTGTCTTTGGCACTCATTTCAGTGAAGATATATAGTAGGAATTCATAAATGTAAGTTGAATTGAATATCAAACTACAATATACTATTACGGCTAGTAAAATATTGTTTGAACTTTAGTTTTTTAAAAAGAAGCAAAGTAGTTGCTGCTTAAATAGTCTAAATGTCCTCTTTTCTTTTAGTCTATAATAAAATAGGAATCTACTGGAAGAATAAATCAGATTGGTTCCATAAAATCATATAATTATTTTGTCTTAATTTGTCAGAAGACTTCTTTTAAGTTTTTATTTTACTCTAAGCCAATATGTGTATATGTAAGTAAGCATTATTCACCCTCTTGGATTTGATACTTGGATTTTTAAGGAAAAGATCAGCATATCCATGTACATCTCCAAAGTATTTATGTAGGTACTTGTAATTACTTTAAAAATCTTCTTTGCATGTATTTAATCTGTACGTATTATTATAGTTATTCACTGTGAAGAATTTAGAGGTACTTATACCATTTTCTACAAAATGAATGTCCCATAATTCCAGTATTCTATCTTATATGACCAAATACTCATTTAGATCTGTATAGAGATCACTAAGAAATCATAGGCAAGAACTGCTGAATTTTTAAATAGTATTTAGTAAATAATGACAAATGTTGGTATAAATGTATTATAAAATCTTTATGTCTAAGAAAAATAATATTAAACAACTAATATTAAAAATTTTGGTGGCTAAAAAACATTTCAGGAGATGGATCTATTGCATTGATAATTAGCATAATATTTGAATTGCAAAAACTCTTCAGTTTAATGAGTACCGTCCTTTTTCACTTAAGTGTCCTATAAAAACCTAAAGGTTTTCAAGCTAAATGATTTCTGTTTAGAATTCTGTTTAGAAAATACTCAGACCATAAAGTTTTGAATTATATATCCTTGTAAAGTCTGATTTTTCAAAAAAGTTAACCCTTTAAAAAATTAAGTCTCCAAGACTTAAAGTCATTGTTATTCTACTTTAACTTTGCTGATGAGTGGAAATCTTTTAATCAAGAGTATTACAAGTGGGCCTTTACATCTCTCATTGTCATTAACATACTAAAAGGTACATACTTGTTAAACTCTTCTCAGAGCCTTGTATGTCCATTAAAAAAAGATGTGATTCTATAAGAAAGAGCAAAAGGGTAGCACAGATAAACTCAGCATAGATAGACTTTCATTAGTGTAATACCTTAGTTTTAATTCTATAATATTGTGTTCTTTGATATTCACTAATATTGTAAATGGGTTTTTTTCCAATAATTTCTTTTCTTCTTCTAAAAAATCATTTAATTTTTTTCCTTTTTCCTTTATTCTACTGGAGTCTTCTCAGAACCAATAAATTTTTAAAAGACCTTCTTTGAGGTATAATTGACATATAATAAACAGCACATATTTAAAGGACACAATTTAAAAAACATTGACATACGTATACATCTGTGAAACTATCATCACAACCAATATAATGAACATTTCCATCACGCCTAAAAGTTTCCTCGTGCCTTTTTTTCATTTCTCACTGCCAAACCTGCCCTTTCTTCCCCAGGCAATCACTGATTTGCTTTCTGTTGTTATTATAGGTTAGTTTGCATGTTCTAGGGTTGTTTCTTTTTTTTTAAACCATCACAAATAGGATTATGTATTTGTCATTATTCAAAGTCTGAATTTTAAACAGATTCTTGGACTGGTGGTTCATATCCATCAGCTTGTTCAATGTTAGCACCTGTCTCATCCCCAGTAGTTTTGCCAGAACTACTACCTCTACCGTGAAACTCCATGAGTTTTCTCAATTCAGACGAGGACTTCTTTAGGATTTTTACTTTTCTCACGAAGACACCATGGAGAGGATAAATAGGTTGGCAGGCCTTTTCTATGTCTTTTCCAATGCTATCTGGAATCAATTTACTGAAAACTTCTTCCAAGTCATTCCTCTGCACCTCTGGGGTCATGATTTCCATCATCTTCTTCCGAATTTGGTAGACCTGTTAGTGCTGAGTGTAAGAGGTCTTCTGTATCTGATTGTTGCATTTTTTAGTAAAACCAACACAGAACAGATAAAGCAAATAACCATTGGTAGTCTTGACATCAAGATGCACTTCAATCACGGTCTGCAAATTTTTGACCATGGAGCACATTTTGTCACAGGTAAGATCCCTGCCATGAAGTTAGTCAGGCAGGCAGTTTTTGCCCTGAACATCTTTAGTAACCAGCTTGAGTTTTCTAAATGCAACTTCATCATTCTGCAGATTGGCAAGGCTCACTTCAAATACACAAACTTGAGGCCATCAGATGCAATTTTGGTTCCTTGAGTCCTGGTGACTAGTGTTTTTCCAATGTTTTTTATGTGGAACATAGCAGTGATTTCATGCCATACCAGTCTTTCTTAGAAAATGGATCAGCCATTTTCTTCTTGGCTCCCTCTTTGCTGCCCTTTGTAAGGTGCTTGTCAACTGCCTTGGTGCTGGTCAGAGAGTCAAAAGGGCTCTAGAGTTTTATATAAATGGAAGCACACAGTATATAATCATTTTATTGATGTGGGTTCTATTACTCTACATAATTATTTGAAGATTCATCTATTTTGTTGTGTGTATGAATAGTTTATCTTTTTTATTGCTGAGTAGTATTTCATCGTACAGATAAGCCACAATTTATTTATCCATTCACCTAATGATGGACATTATTAGGTGATATTATTGTATTGCTTCCAGTTTGTAGTTATTAAAAATAAAGCTGAAGTTTTTAGCTATTATGAATAAAGCTGCTATAAACACTGAATGTGTTTTAAAAATTATCTTATTTTCAGTTTTTACCACTTTCTGGCAATCACGGCTGTCAACTCTTAATCATACAGCAGTGTTTTTACACACCTTCCCTAACAACTTGGTAATTAGGAAGGCTATGAAAATACTTACTTTTAAACCCATTTCCTACACGTTAACTTTCTTACTCAATAGAGGTATTGAGTAAAGGAAAGAAAAGTTCTCATTTTGAAGTTTGAAATCCAAACAGCCTGGCCAGTGTTATCTTACCTTTTGTGATATCCTTAAATAAAAATTTTAAATGTAACTGAATTGAAACCTCTAGTCCTTAATTAACCAAGGTGCTTATGCAAATACTTTCCTTACTGTAATGATGTTGTGATGAATATTTTTCTAAAGAGAATAAATGTTTCCTAATGACCATATTTTATTTCCATAAGTAAATGTGGCATTTGAAGTCTTATCTTAGTTACCAAATTTTCTCTAGAAAAACAAGAAAACATACAAAAGACACCATAATGCCATACTTAAAAAAATAATTGAGACACATAATCTAATTTATGTTTTTTATTATTGAAAAACCTTTTTACTGTTCCTATTTTTATAATTAAAAAAATTCTCATGGCTTTATAGAGTGACTTTTAAAAGAAATGTTTTATATGTAATAAAATTTCAACCTTTTGAAAACATTTTCTAAGTAGTCTCCATTTTTAAAGGAAAATATGTAAAGTTTAAAATACGTTGCCGTTCCACTTGTTTGTTCTTGATAATAGGCAAGTTTATGTGTATGTATATGTGTGTGAACATACATACACTGTGACACATACATATATTTAAAACATCTTTCTATGGTGATAAATACTACCTGTTTATGATATAATATTGCATTATAGTTTATTAAGAATGGAATTTCAATTTTTAGACAATTTCATTTAAAGTATCATTTCTTTACCTTGATACCAAATATATAACCTTGATATATATATACATGAACAATTCTATTGATGTGTTTTCTAAAAGGTTACTCTTATTATATAACTTTTAATTCTTTACTGAGAATTTTTATTATGGACTGAGAAAAGGAGACTATGTTTTCTTTCCTAGTAGAATCCTATGTATTCAAGTATTAAGTACTTTAAAAATATGTAACCTTCTTATGTTCAGTTATTGATTTAGGATTTTGGAAGTGATATCTTCAAAATTCTATTATTGCTTCTTCTTATAGTTTAAAACTAATTTGATTGAATGCCTTTGATCTTTTTTCTGTGACTGTTATTTTTTTCTTTTATTAAAATTATAATGAATTTTGGTAGTATCTGAATAAAAACACTTTTGGCCTTTTTTTGGTTGTTGTTCCTATATCTTTTTTTTTTTTTTTAAATCAGTAGAAAGCTTTATTTGCCAGGCTGAATCATAAACTAACATTATGATGTAGGCTAAGTAAAAAGCTAATACCAACTTTTTCTTTCAGATCTCTATAAAAATGGACTCCAAAGAGCTAACTTTGTACCATTCATAGCTGTCCTGAAGGTAAAAAAAAATCACTTACTTGTGTTCACTAAGATCATATTGATTGATAATCAAGGACTTCAGGCAGAATTAATTTTGATTTTTAGATAGTAATAATCAAATACACTAAAGGAGAAAAGAATCTTTTTTATATAATTCATCCATGTATACACTGGAAAAATTATAAAATATAGTCTAAATTATTCTTTAACAAACATTTGATAGTTTGCATTTGACAAATTGCTCATAAATATTATAGTGGAATGGTTAAACTTATATGTTTATTTCTGAAAAAAAATCTTTAATGTTCCCTGTTTCCTTCAGGTTAATGGCCATTATTAACATGTTTTCCCAGCTATTAAAGTTGCTATTCTAGAATAGCATTATTACAAAAATATTATAATATATTTAAATGTGATTGCCATCAAGTTATCATGAAATTATGTCAAGTTGAGGCACATAAATAGTTTAAATATTTGTGTGTATCATCACTGCATAGAGTTTAAAATAGTCTTCATTACAATATGATTAAGAATAAAATAGCCTCCTTTTCTACTGTTAATTTTAAGTAATTTTTTATGTGATTATTTAATAATTCCACATTCTACCAATATTAATTGAGAACCTACTATGTGTAAAGTGCCACATTAGGCATAATGGATAATGTAATTATGAAATAACCCGTTTCTTGCTTGGAAGTCTAGATTTATAATCTAGTTGAGGATGTAAAATGTATACAAACACTTGTAACAGGAAGCAAAATATGTAGTAAGTACCAAAAAGAAGCATAATTATATGCCAAAATATAATTTCCATATTTTTGGTACATAATTTATCCGAGTCCCTATCAACATATCTGAAGAAAGGATAAAGTTTTTTTCTTTAAAACAGAACTTCAAAAATTCTTACCAAGAAGGAGGAGTTAAAATATTTTATTTTCAGATATTCTAAAGACATAGTCAGACAATCTTTTAGACATGTATAATACTTTAGTTGGAATTATTATTAGTGCCAAACTTTATTCCCAATGCTATACTTAGGAGAATTCAAACATCTGTTTCCTTAACCAATTTTAGGTTCCCAAAGGATTTTAATTTCTCTGAGCTATTTATAGATATAGGAAAATGTACTTTTGGAAGATTTATGCTGCTAGTAATTTTCTTCCCTTTATATTTATGTTTTGCATTTGGGGAGAAGGTAGGCTTGCAGTGTGTTCTCCATGCTAGGAATCCAAAGTAATATGGTGTACATAGATACCAAAATATAAACAGGGAAACTAAGAAAAATAGATGCTAAAAATAGTGACTTCATGTAGCATAAATTCACAAAACATAAAAAGAGAAGGCTCATGGAATGAAACAAGTTAAGAGGTTCTCAGGGAACTTTGAGCTGTACTTCTTTTTTTCCCCCCCAAACATTTTTTTGTTTGTTTTTTGGCGAGTAATTTATCATATTTCAATATATAATATATATATATATATTTTTGAAGACAGTGTCTCACTCTGTTGCCTGGGCTAGAGTGCCATGGCATCAGCCCAGCTCACAGCAATCTCAAACTCCTAGGTTCGAGCAATCCTTCTGCCTCAGCCTCCCTAGTAGCTGGGACTACAGGCATGCGCCACCATGCCTGGCTAATTTTTTCTATATATTTTTAGTTGTCCAGCTAATTTTTTTCTATTTTCAGTAGAGATGGGGTCTTGCTCTTGCTCAGGCTGGTCTTGAACTCCTGAGCTCAAACGATCCGCCCGCCTTGGCCTCCTAGTGTGCTAGGATTACAGGCATGAGCCACCGCGCTTGGCCTCATATTTCAATATATAATATTAATAGCACTACTAATAGACAACTAAATTGGCCAGACCGAATTTAATTTCCTTTCCCTTTTGCACTCTTAATTTTTTTTTTGAAGGGGAAGAAAAACCAGAGATAATATAGAATTTGAAATTGAACATGAACTGAAAGAATAATATACAATTTGAAATTGAACAAAAACTGAAATTCCCAGGAAACTGAAAACCAGATTTGATGAGAAAAGATCTAAAATGTCTAACTTATTCAAGAGACTTTTCATATATAACAAAACATCAGCTCAATGAAATGAAAACTAGAGTTGGTATCCCTGGAGCTTTTCTGTTGGGCATATGAAATTTCTCTTGTAAGGAAAGGTGGTTTCTTTTTCTTTTTTTCTTTTTGAGAGCCTTGCTTTGTTGCCCAGGCAGGAGTACAGTGGCCCAGTCATACCTCATTGCAGCCTTGAATTCCTGGGCTCAAGCAACCCTCCTACGTTAACCTCCCAAGTAGCTAAGACTATAGGTGTGTGCCACCATACACCCAGCTGATTTTGTTTTTGTATATTTTGTATTTTTAAAAATTGTGTTATAGAGACAAGGTCTCACTATGTTGCCCAGGCTGGTCTCAGACTCCTGGCCTCAAGAGATCCTTTTGCCTCAGCCTCACAAAGCACTGGATTACAGGCATGAACCAATGTGCCTGGCCCAGGTTGTTTCCTATTAACTTAAATGACATTTTGCCTGTACACAGATGCTAGTGTTAGTCTTTATTTTGGCCCACCTGAGAGAAATGTATAGGAGAAATTTATCTTAAAACAAATAGAGAATCTTTAAATCTCTCTAAAAAGAGATTATTATGAACAAGATAGAAATTTATTAGGAAATTTATAGGAAAAAGTACATTGTAAAAATCCATTTTTTCCTTTATATTGTTCTCTATAAACCAAATGATAACAAGTTTGTAATTCACCACAGAAGCTTCTGATTTGTTGCTTGGGATATTTAAAAATAACAGAATTTACATAATCTCTTAATAAACAATGACATTTTCATAAGATAGCAGGAATGATGAGGAGTGCTAATATGCTATTCAGAGCCACAGCTCCATCAATACATGAATAAATAAAATGGTGGATATCCCTACAATCCCTACAATCCCTGCCTTAAAACAGAATGAAATTCTAATACATGCTGTAATATGGATGAACCTTGAAAACATTATACTAAGTGAAATAAGCCAGGCACAAAAGGAAATACTATATGATCCACTTATATGAGGTACCTAGAAAAGACAAGTTCATAGAGACAGATGGTAGAATCAGGATTACCAGGGTTGAGAGGAAGGAGGAATGGGGAGTTATTGTTTAATGGGTACAGAGTTCTGTTCAAGATGAAGAAGAAGTTCTGGAAATTGATAGTGGTGATGGTCATACAACATCATGAATTAGCATAATGTCTTCAAGTTTTATCCATGTTGTAACGTGTCAGAATTCCATTCCTTTTTACAGCATAACAATATTCCATTGTATGTATATGCCACGTTTTGTTTATCCGTTCATCTATCAATGGACATTTGGGTTGTTTCCATCTTTCTGCTGTTATGAATATTGCTGCTATGAACAAGTATTTTCAAATATATTTTTGAGTCCCTGCTTTCAATTCTTGTGGGTATACACCCAGAATTGGAATTGTTGATTCCAATAGTAATTGTATGTTTAATTTTTTGAGGAACTGCCATGGTGTTTTCCATAGCTGCGGCACCATTTTACATTCCCATCAGCAATAAACAAGGGTTCTAATTTCTCCACATCCTAACCAACACTTATTTTCTCCCTCCCCCCCTTTTTTTTGATAATAGCCATTCTAATGGGTGTGAAGTGGTATCTCATTGTGGTTTTGATTTGCATTTCCCAAATGATTAGTGATGTTGAACATCTTTTCTTGTGCTTATTTGTAATCTGTTTATCTTCTTTGTGGATCTTATTTAAGCTTTCTGTTTTAAGTAGCTTTTTTTGGACATTATTCTGGCAGGAGAAGGGGAGGCACTACTTCCCTTTACTGCTAGATATAGATAGGTACCAATCTAAGTTCTCTATTTGGCCTTTATTGACACCTGAGGTGGGAAGTGGGGGGTGCTCCTTGTGACCTGTAACTGCTGACAAGGGAGTTCCTACTCCCCATGTGATCTCCACTGATGTTGTATGGGGAGGAGGATGCTCATTACTGTCAGGCTGGCCGCGGTGAAAGTTCCAGCTCCTACCTGGCCTTCCGACATCACCCCGGTAAGCGGTATTGGGATTCCTCATTGCAGCCTTGTAAGAGTGGACTTCTGGGCTTCCCTCAGCCTTTGCTGGCATGGGTGATAGGTAGAGCCACAGTTTTTCTCTGTGCTGTTTGCTTCAATGGAACAGTTATTGTCTGAAAGTTTTCTCTTTCGTTAGGTTGTCTTTTTCCTGGTCCTTTGGCTAAAGAGAGCAGACTTTCGTTGGGGCTCCATTTGCCTGTGTCCATTGGCATTTTTGGGTTGCTAGATTTTTCAGCTACAAGTTTGGGATATATGAATCAAAACAATCCCTCTTGGCTGGCCGCGATGGCTCATGCCTCTAATCCCAGCACTTTGGGATGTAGGAGGATTGCTTGAAGCCAGAAGTTCGAGACTAGCCTGGGCATGAAGGCATGTGCCCTTGGCCCCAGCTATTCAGGACACTGAGCCACGAGGATTGCTTGAGCCCAGGAATTTGAGGTTACAGCGAGCTATGATCACTCCACTGTACTCTAGCCTGAGTGACAGAGTGTGACCCTGTCTCTTTAAAAAAAAAAAACAAGTTGAGAAATCAGCAAAAAGCAAAATGGATTGAACGTGGGTCCTATCTGTAGAGGCCATTATAAACACAAATGAAATGGTAGGCATAGGAAGGAAGCAGCACGAACAGGGAGGAGAGGCAGAGATGAACTGACAAATAAAAGCACATGATGAATATACTTTGGAAGAACTACCTCAGGGAATGGGAGAATTTTTCAGATAAAACTTTTAGATATGTTAAGAAAAATTAAAGAAATCACAGTACTGATGAAATAATAGATCAGAGATGAAATAACTGTAAGATTAGATGAAAAGTAAGTTGGCAGAACCAAGAAAACAGACTGAGGGTGGACCCATTTAAAAAATAAAAGGCATCTTAGAAAAAGCAAATTATAGAATCAACACTGCTGAAAATAAAATCAGTGATAAAGAGACCAGACTTAGGAAAGATCACACAAAAGGAGGCTGGAATAATCAGAGATGAAAACTATTAGAGGCCAGGTACAGTGGCTCACACCTGTAATCCTAACACCCTGGGAGGCCGAGATGGGAGGATCGCTTGAACTCAAGAGTTCAAGACCAGCCTGAGTAAAAGCAAGACCTTGTCTCTACAAAAAAATAGAAAAATTAGCTGGATGTGGTGGTGTGCACCTGTAATCCCAGCTATTCAGGAGGCTGAGGCAGGAGGATCACTTGAGCCCAGGAGTTTGAGGTTGAATTGAGCTAGAATGATGCCACAGCACTTTAGCTGGGGAGACAGAGCAAGACTCTGTCTCAAAAAACTAAACAAAACAAAAAAACTATTATAGAGAAGATGCTGAAAAGCAGACAGTAGAGATCTTATATTCGCATAATTCGTATCTCTAAAAAAGAGAACACAAAGATAAAACAGAAGAAAATTTTCATGAAATAACATTGGATTGCAAGTCTAATTAAAAATGCTCATTATATATCTCTGAAACCTCATCAAGAATAATACATTTTTTCTGAAGCATAACTGAACTTCAAGGATAAAGAAAGAATCTTATAATCACACAGAAAAAAAATCAGTGGGGAAAGAAATCAAGTTGGTCTGAGATTTGTTCACTACAAGTAGATACTATAGTAGAATGGAATAAAATAGTTTTTACTATATTCAATGTTTTTAAAAAAAATGTGACATCTGGTCAGCGAGGCTATCATGTACATCTAAGTCCACAGTTATATATTTCTGGATATATGATCATTTAGGAATTATGGTCCTCATGAAGCTTCCTGAACAATCTTCTTTAAGAGTTTATGCCATCAGTCAAAATTAATAACCTATAAATGGAGATATTGTGGTAAGAAAAGATTGGTGGTCATTGAATCTGATTCAACATTGTTATTCCGATCTATTAAGTCAGACAATAAAATTTTTTATCATATCATGTGAGAATGTCTATAATTGAGTTAACTACAGGATGCTAAAAAGTATAGAAAAGGGGCCCCAACCCACACTAGCAGTTTGAGTGGAGGAGGCAGCACATGTCGGGAGGAGCATTTCCAAAGAGCAGATGGTGCTCAGACTGAGACTTAAAAGACAAGTAAGTTATCAGGCCAAGTGGGAAAGGGCATTCGTCATGGAGGAACAAGCACATGCAAAAGACACAGAAGCATGAGAATTGTAAATTAAAAGTTGTGTGATTAGTAATCAGTTTATTGAGATTTCTATAAAATATCGTTACTATTCTGTTTACTTGAAGCTTGGAGATTTATTTAAAACTCAACTTCTCATTTGTTTGTGTAT
Source organism: Lepilemur ruficaudatus (assembly GCA_963574885.1). Lineage (NCBI taxonomy): Eukaryota > Metazoa > Chordata > Mammalia > Primates > Lepilemuridae > Lepilemur > Lepilemur ruficaudatus. The sequence goes on along the minus strand of CAUYRT010069336.1, from coordinate 11,609 downwards.
TGTCTCTGTCTGTCCACAGTGTAGTGGCAGAGTTGAGTAGCTGCAGCACTTACAGTCTTCAAGGCCTAAAATATTCACTGTCTCACCCTTTACAGAAAGTTTGCTGACTCTTGATCTATATAGTATACAAAGGACAAACAGCTGTTTAAAATGATGTATGTAAATAGCACATGTTTCCCTATAAATTATGACTTGTTTTAAGTGGTGGAAATCATGTGTCAGCATAGATTCATTAGTAGGTTTTGAAGAAATGGCATTTCAAGAGCTTGCTGGAGGCCGGGCATGGTGGCTCATGCCTGTAATACCAGCACTCTGGGAGGCTAAGGCAGGTAGATTGTTTGAGCTCAGGAGTTCGAGACCAGCCTGAGCAAGAGTGAGACCCCGTCTCTACCAAAAATAGAAAAAATTGGCCAGGCATGGTGGCGCATGCCTGTAAGTCCCAGCTACTCGGGAGGCTGAGACAGGAGGATCGCTTGAGCCCAGAAGTTTGAGGTTGCTGTGAGCTACGCTGATGCCACAGCACTCTAGCTCAGGCAGCACATGGTTCAAAAAAAAAAAAAAAAAAAGAGCTTGCTGGATAATGGTTGATTGAAGGGAGAAAGCCTGGTGAACCAAAAGCCAAGAAGGTGGTCCAGTATCAAGTTCAAATAATTTAGTAACTTGAGAAAAAATATCAGCTTTCTAAGAAATGTCAATTTCATACATTTAAAAAAAATAACATGCCTTAAATGTACATTCATTGAATAATATTTATTAAATATGATCTCCTTGCATTATAAACATTTAAAATTATTTTGGTTAAAAGGAAAAGAGTACTAGTTGATATTTTGATCAGAATAATTTGTTAGGTTAATTTCAATTAGACTACTATTATTGGCCTTCTTGAAGATTGGGTTGGCTGGCAAGCATTGCTACTCTCATCTGATCAAGTTCCAGCAATTCATGATATTTTAGACAGGTGTTTCATATTTGGGTAAAAATCTGTTCACTTGCATCAATGACACTTCCATAAACCATTTTGTTTGGTTCATCCCATAATGAACCCTAAAAGATAAATGCTATTTTAAGTTTTAAAGTTAAAAAAATTTTCAATGTGAATTTCATTAACTTTCTTTTTATGATTTTCTTAATCAGTTTAACAGTGTGAACAAATCTAAAATAATCCCCCCATTGGACATATCCCTGTACAAGATTGTGTGTAGTGTTTTTGCCACATGGTGATAGATTCTAATATCAGTAATTTAGCACTTTGATTCTCATTCACACTGACAGTTTAGCAAGCTTCTTTTCTTTTCATGTCTTCTTAAAATTAAATGTTAGGTGATTAGTATATTACTAAAATAATAACTGTAGCCTGGTAAAAAATAACCAACAGGCATTCTACAATATAATTTTCACTTTGATGAATTTCAGTTAGATAATGAAATTAGAGACAAATAAGATGATAGTATTAGCTATTATAAATATGAATTTTCCTTTTCCTGATAAAGAGTGGTCCATTTGGAAAGCATCTTAATCTGATTTAACATTTGTTTTGGGTTTAAATATGCAACACATAAGGATACTTCATAATCTAAGGTAGTAACAGTTTTGTTATTATTTCAATTTTTGTAATATTTGTTTAATGTTCAGGTAATGACTTCATACCTTCTACTTGATTGTTAATGTTTTTTGACTGTTGTGCATCCTTTAAAACTTTGAAAAAAAATTTAGCTATATACTAGGCCTTATGTTTTTGTTTTATTTTTTCCAAGGATTCTTATCATGATAGTGAACTCCTTGAGAATATTTCCATGGTGTGATCTCCAGTTATAAACTTTAGAAAAATTGTTTATAACCCTTGGATGAAATGCTTCATTGTTCAGCCTTTGTTTAGCCACCTGAATTAGGATTTATAGACTCACTAAATAAATGTGTATTTGCCATTTTTTTCTTGCCATAATTTTCATTTCATTGGTGAAATTGATTTGTCAGTTTGTTCAGTATAGCTTTCAATACTAGAGCTTTCAGAGTGCTAAATAATCAGAATCAGCCTTTGAGGTCAGTGTCAGCCTCACTGACCTCCCCTGTGTTGTTACCTGAGTCAGCCTTGCAGGGATTAATCCTTTGTTAGTGTGATAATGTCTTTACTTATGAGTTGGCTTTTTAATACTTAAGATTGAAAAAAACAAAAGACAGAACAAAAATAGCAGACTGAACTCCTGAATTAAAGAGTTGTGGCTTTCCCCCACAAACTATTAAAGTGTGAATTTGAAGTCTAGTATTTAATATTTTATAATATAAAATGACCATTTGATTATAACATGTTTCTATAAATATCAAATTTTAGGCTAAGTTAAGGAAATCTACTGAAGATATTTTCATAAATTAACCTATTTTATATGTGTTTGAGAAAATATATTTAAGAAAATTGGTTAGAGCAACAGGCCCTAAAGTTTATTTGTAATGGTATTTTTGTGCTGTGTCCTTGAAATTAATAAGTATCTAGGATAATAACTGTTTTGATGTGGATTTAAAGTGTAATTCTTGTCCATCTTCCTAACAGAATATAGACCTTGTGTTAGTCAGAGCCTACCTATGGAAAAGTAATTTTGGGTGTATGCCTTTTAAAACATTTTCTCTAATTATCTTATATAAAAAAAATAAAAATTTCTCATAAAATATATAAATTATATGTTTATATTTAACTGGAATACAACAAGCTATTGCTTGCACCTAAAATATATATACTGTTTAGGACTTGAATTCTCTTCTCTCAGAATAATAAGTAGTTATTTTTGGTTAAATTACAAAATATCAATTCTTTGATGACAAAAAATGGTTTAAAGGAAGTATGTCTTAAATATGAATTAGTTCTTTGAATCATGAGATAAATTAGTTTAATTACATGTGGCAATTTTCTTGGCTAGTGATGTAATGTGAAATAAAATTCTCCCTTTCCCCTCCCTGAAAACTCAAGCCAATTAATAGAACTTTTAAGCTCTTTGTCATAGGCCACCATGGAGGTCTGCAGAGAAGAACTTTAATCCAATAAACATTTCATTTAGATCATGAAAAGAAAGCATGAGGAGAAGCTCCTATAAGAGAGGGTGTTACTATGATTCCAACCATGAAGAGATGTGAGGAATTTGCCAAATTAACCAAGAGGTCCTCATATTGAACGCATAAATGTGTCAAAACTAACAGAATCATTATTTAATTTGCTTGAACTCTATATTGAGGAAACTCTAAAAAGCCACAACTGTTTTCTTCAAAGCCTTCACTGTTGGGCTGGATGGACAGGGCAAAGGGAGGTTGTGAGAAATCCAGATAGCAAATAACACTGGCCGAAGCTGGTCAGAAAAGGGAATAGATAATTAGGCGTAATTAGCGTGTATGAATCGTTGTCTCTCTGCCCTTAGCTTGAATAAATTTTGAAGAAAAAACCCTAGTGGTGCAAATCCTTTGATGTAGGAAGAGTCATTGTGGCTTGGCAGCATAAAGGCAGTGTTTTATACTTTTTACATAATGGTTGTGATACAGAAAGAGTGAATGGACCCTGCACCCCCCTGTCTGCTTTATACCAAGGACTTTTGGATTCTCTTGAAACAAAATGCATCACAAGTTTTCAGTTGTTCGTAATGAGGTAGCGGACCTCATCAGGGCTCAGAGGAAGCCATCTTTAGCTTTTGTTTAAATCTTAATCACAGTTTTTTTCTTTCTGGGAAATCTGTTTTCTTAAATCAACACTTCTTTTCCCTTCTTTGCTTGCACCTCCAATGAGAGAAAGGAATAATGCTCAAGAAAGCTAAATAGAAAAGTTAAACCAAAATTATCACATAAAAGACCTATGCATTTTTTGTGTTTTTAATCCCATATGAAAAAGATGCTTGCTGTATTCCTTTTTGCCTTTAAATCAGTAACATCCTAGTAAGGTTGTTTTATAATAAAATATATAAGAAAACAAATAGGAAATAATTTTAGATTGGTTTTTGGAAAGAACTTATTTTCAAATTGAAATTACAAAAAGTATAATGTACCTATGTCAGTATTTCACAGTATGTAAGTTCTTCAGTGAAAATCAGTTTGGTTAAAAATGTTACTCAGTAGATTTATTATAAGCTTTATTTATTTGAGAGGCATAGTTGGAAATACAGGTTTGAGAACCTAACTCTTTTATCCAAAATTGTCTATTTACCCTATGCCCGCTATTGGAAAGTCAAGAAATTATTCTTGAGAAAACAATGCATTTATTTTGAAATTTTCTAAGGGAACTGAAACAATAAATCCCCTAAAATGCAGTATCAGTTTATTCTGATAGTCGAATTATGTTTGCTTTGTCTATCTAAAATATTTTAAATAATTAGTTCTCAGCAAAGAGAAAAATTAGCTATTTCAAAACTCAAGTAAATCAGGTATTTTGCTGGGGGAGGAGGGCACCGAAACAATTTTCACTTTATCCTTTATATCAAAATAGTACCTCTAAGTAAGTTTTATTTTTCTGGTAAATTTTCAACCTCTCCCATCAGCTATTTTGGAATTACATTAAAAAAAAAAACAACTATCCTTCAGATACTTAAGTGCTCAGATTTCCTTCTAATTAATATTCTTCTTTTAACATATTTTAATTATAAGACTTTCTGCAGTAGTCATCAGTGATCCATTCCTCAATGTGTAATCTATGAATCTATTTTTATAAGTGTTGCTCTGCTTTAGAGTAGTTTTATTATGACGTTTTGATTCTGGATAGACTTCTTTCAAGCCACAATGCTCTGAGATGCTTTTGGCTACTTAACCCATTTTGCATATTGTGCCATTTGTAGAATAAAGTAGCCTTTTATACTTGAAGTTGATTTGAACTCTGAAAGGCAACACCTGAACATCTCACAAAACTGGATAATTATGGCTGATTGTGTTTTTCAGGTATAGGTCACAGGAAATTCATTTGGGGTAAAGTACGTACAAAGCTAAGAAATATGCAGATTTTCTGTTGTAGGATTGTGTAAAAATTATTTACAGTTAATACTTGCATAAAGGTTAGAAAGGTTGATGAAGTGATATTTAGTTTTGCTTTACTATTCACTGCATGTCAGAATGTAATTATGACTGATTCATGAAACTGTCTTAGAAACGAACCATCTTTATTAAAATGCTGATCAAGATAAGAGCTGACAGTAATAAAGAATAGAACATTTTAGTCTTGTTGCTTTTGAATGATTGCTAATTACCCCAGAGGTCATGTATAGTGCTTGGTAGGATTCATTGACATTATTTCTTTTAAGTCTGCTGTTTCAACAACATCTGAGCATGAAGACACAAACTGTGTGCACATTGAACAATAGTTTGGCCAAGTTTTTAAGGCTTCAAGACATCTAAGAAATCTTTTTTTGCTATAGTAAATTTAGCTTTTCTCTATCAAAATTATAGTATGTTAGGGGTACATGGTTCAAAATACTTTGTCCATTCATTTACTATTGACTATATCTTACACTTCCCATTTTTAAGTTGGTATTAAAGAGTATACATAGGTTATTTAGACAGAGTCATCTCTGAATATATACATGAGCATATAAAATCAGTAAGAACAAAATGTATTTTGGCACTAAAGTTAAAAATACATAGAAAGGACTTTTTAATATATAATCAGACTATACTTTTACTATCAGTAAAGTTCAGATTGTTTTTGTTTTTATTAAATGTGAACTTTATAATTTGTCTCTAAAGATATGTGGAAGTCTTTATGGTGTATTCCTGAGCCAATAATGATTGATAGGATTCATATATTATAAAATATAGTTGAAGTTGACTAATTGGATAAACTGTGACATAATATCCAAAATAACTGAAATCTTTAAAGTTCTTAACAACTGAAATTAGAAGAAGGTAGAATATATGTATATGTGTGTGTACATGTATACATAAACAAGACAGTCATATCTCACATTGTTTTTTTTTGTATGTGTGGTTTCCATGATGTAGCAGAAAAAAACAATGAGTTAAGAAGACAATCTTTGTGAGTCTGGCTCTGTCACTGACTTTGGGCAAGCCTCTTAAACCTGTTTGAGCTTACATTTTTTTCGTCTGTAAATGATGGGATTAGATTACAAGGTTGTTGAGGTCCTATGATGCTATGAATTTTCAAGAAGATTAAGTTTCAGAATTTTAACTTGTAAATTATTTCTTTAGAACTATGATGATTTTTCCCCCAAACGGTATTCTAAATGTGGTGTTAGAGTCTTAGGCTAGCTAGTCTGAAAAAGCATAATTGCTCAAATATTATACCATTGTAAAATAAAGTACAAGAAAGCAACATTTAGATTTCAGCATGTCTTTATGAAGTGCTTAGTCACTGGGAATACAATGATGAATATGTTACTGAGTTGAATCTGCCATCAAGGAAATTAGGATTAGGGGCAATAGACAAATAATTATAATATAATATAGGAAAATATTATGCTATAATATTAGAGATATATAATATTTTTCATATATATATAATATAGAACGAGTAGATGGGATTAACTCTGTGTTGGGAGGTTATAATCCTAGTAATTATATAAAATAGCAATATATTAAATTAAATTAAAACCGCACATTTTAAATAAGTTTTCCACCTTCTGTGATGCCAGCGATTGTGGAGAATCAATGAATGAATGGAAATTTATGTGACTTCTTAATGGACTCCTGTATGTGTTTATAGATTTCAGAGGTTGATGAAACTGGAGCTTTGTCATGTCTTTTGTTATCTTTATATGGATGTATTACTATAACCATTACTCTTGGTTAAATAGTCATGTTTATGATTTTCTTTTTACTCCAGTTGGAATGAAGTGGAGATTTTCCTAAGAAAACTGGACAAGGCTCAAAAGGGAGAAGGGGAGGGCAGAGGAAGAAAGCTAAAAATGGTTTCAGTGTATGTAGAAGTTACCTGACATGGAATTAAATAAGTCATAAATAGTAAGAACTGAGAAATATAGAGCAAGGCATATGTAGAAACTCTTCTTGAGGGGGGTGGTAGGACAGGGACAGTACTCCAGGTTGTAACCGGAGGTTAAGAGAACCTGTTTAAATTCTGGAGTGTCCTCATTGTGTGTGGAAGGCAGAGTGCAAACAGGGTCACACGTGATAGGCATTTTATAATTTGGAGAGTGCCTATAAATAGGACAGCCATTCAAACTTTTTAACAACTGGTGAAACATTGACAGAGTAATCATAACAAATGCTGCATTGTGATCAGTTCCACCATACTGGTGTATGCTAGTGTGTACCAGTCTTGCCTGTCAATAAATGTGTGTGTGTGTGTGTTTACTCACAGGGTATCAGAGTTTGAAAGGATCTTAGAAACACTTATCCTAACACCTTGTTATATAGTGGAGGCAATTGAAGCTCATGTCTGAGGTTATCTTACCTAAGATTGCCCAGCAAGTGGCAAAGTGAGGTCTAGAACCCAGGTATACTGCCTTTTATTGAGAGTTCTTTCCACCAAACCATGTTGTACAACGTGTGTGTGTGTGGGTATGTGTATATACATGTACATACATATACATATATTCATTATATTTACATATTTCTGATCTTATTGTCTTTGGTGTAGAATTACTTATATTCTCGGTTGCTCTTTATCAATAAGGAACTCTTTATTTTCTTTTATAAAAGTATAATCTTATTAATCTAGCTTTAGTTGTACACAGTGATACATATAGTGATAACCAAGTCTTGTTTTTAACTAATAACTTAAAATTTACTCTTTAGATCTTTTATCAGAGATAAGAATAAGTTGTAAAATTGACTGAATTTGTCTCCTTTTCATCTTCAGATAAAAGTGCTAATGAACAGTGAAATGACAAAAAGTTGAGCAAATACAATGAAGAAAGAGCAGAACCAGAGTTTAGAATATTCATAAATGCTATACTCGATACTGAAATTCTTAATAATGAAATCTCTGAAAATAGACAGGGGTCATTTTTTAAGCTGAATATTTTATTGGGACTTAGCTTTTCTTCGTTATTCCAGAGTTGTGATTATAGTGTAAATGAATCCTATGCATTACGGGCTTTGTGTATTCATAGCACAGTTTTTTATATATATAAAAATATTTTAGGTAGAAAAGTTATTACTTACTACCTATGATTATTTGTATAGAATAAGGAAAAATCTTGTGGATAAATTTACTTGATGTTGAAAAACTAGATTTTGCAAGGCTGCATATAAAGTGGGAACTTCCTATTAGCCTGAGGATGTATTCACAGTTCCTTTCTGTGGGAGAAAATGAAAGCTTATAGGAGCTGTCGTTGTGTGTTTGATATCATGGTTATAAAAAAGATTCTTAAAATGTATATGTATCCATCGACTTCTTTCCAGCATTTGGTATGTTACTCTTATATTTTTCTTCTTTTGTCTCAGGAATGAGGACTCTAGGTTTCTTGGCTAAAGTAAACAGTAGGAGAAGAATGGAATATTAATTAAAATTCTGTTTGTTATCACAGAGCTGGAAATGTATAATGGTTGTGATTTCAATAAGGCAGCTATCAGCTTTTTCCAGGCACCACTCTTTTGGGACAATACATAGAGTTCTTTGAGATCTTTCCTTTGTAAAATTTCTTGAGATAAACGAATGCAAGTTGGGCTAAAATCTCCAAACATCATAGTAAATATTGAAAGCTCCCCCTACACCACGCTTCCCTCTCCACCTTCTATCTCGTTTCATTCCTACTTCCCTCCACTATTAAACATTTTGTTTGAATCTTTTCAAGCATTTTTATATACATTTATATGTAGACATGTTTGTATATATGCCCAAACATATAGTTTTGTTTTGCTGTAAATTAATGGAGTAATAGATATGTCTTAATCTGAGTTATGCTTTTTATCCCTTGGAGATATCCTGGAGATTTTTTGATATCAGATATAACTCAATCTCATTTTTTAAAATGGCTGTACTATTATTTTAACTGCCATGTGAGTTGTATTTAACTCATGCTGTTTTGAGCGCAGGGCCTCATGAAGCATATGTAACTCACGTCTCTTCACCTTGGGAGCCGCAACAACTATTTTGCAAGTTGCATATAACTCAAACACAGAAAACAATAAAAAAAAAAACAAATTCTTCATTAAATTAGAAAGGACCGTTTCAAAGTTTTTATTCTATTTTTGTAATAAAACACATGGCCCCAAGGAAAAAAATTTTTTCTAGCATGGCAGTCAGTGTGTTAAAACTAATCTGCTAAAAAAAAAAAAAAAAAAACTAATCTGCTATTTTTGTATAGTTAGGTTTATTCTATTTTAGTTTATGCTACTTGTCAAGTAATGCTTTAAAAATCATGCTTACAAATGTATTTTTAGTGCCTATGAGTCAATATTTCTGCAGGTTAGATTCCTAGAAATGGAATTTCTACTAGGTCACAGGTTCTGTGCAATTAAAGTTTTGTTAGGTTTTTATCAAATTGCTCTTTGCTTGTGTATTGGCTAATATTAAAAATTAAATTGTTAAATTAAATTTGCAGATAGTTAAGATGTTATTTTTTAAGAAGCCACATTAACCTTTCTAAAACATAGGGTATATAAATAAATGACAAGGTATTATCTGGAGTTGAGGAATGATGCTCTGGGAATTTTATTGGATGTTATTTGTACATATTGAGTCAGTAACAGGCTATTGCAAAACTATAATTACCAAATATTTAAGGGTGGTGGAATTTTTGAACTATTATTCTATGCCTTATTCTGAACATGGGAGATATGCATAGTGGTTTGGAGCACATAGACTGCAGACCTGAGTTCAGCTGCTGCTTTGAGATCAAAATATTTGAACTTTTTGAACCTCAGATACTGTATTGGTAAATTGAGGCCAATGATCCTATCTTTAAAGTTGTAGAATTAACTGTACAATAAATGATTATTCATGTTATTTTTTATTCTTCTGTGACAGTGTTGTAAAGATAACTATGACTAAATGTTTATCTTTTGCTTTAAATGGCAGCAGGGCACTTGTTATATAACAAATAAAAACACATAGGCTCTATGTAGTGTCTCTTAGCTCAAATTTTACCACTTTATGGATTGTTTTTGATGAACTGAAACAACTCTTCATACTCACATTAGGATTCTTTTTTTTGCTTTCCACCCCTATGCCAAAATATTAATAATTTGAATAGTAGTAGGGCAAGACTTCATTAGGTCTTACTTGCTCACCATCCTGGCACATAGCTATTTAAGATGCAAACTACCCTCTGAGATCATCCAAATTAAGTCTTATTGGGAAACTGATATGATAATGGCACCCAAGGTCTTCACCAAATTGACAAAGTTGGTATAGATTCTTATTCTCCACGATTTCTTACTGATATTCTAAAGATGATAAATACACTTTATAAAAGTCTGGCTATTTTTTAGAAATCAGGATGTCTAAGATAGAGAATATGGAAGAAAATGTAAGTCATTGGCATTCTGAACAAGGTCTCTGGGTAAACAGCAGCAGTTGCCACAGTCAGATGCTTCACCTTCCTTTTCGTAGATGGTGAGAGTGCCGGTGTCTTTGAAGTACCATGGTCCCCCTTAGAGTTCCAAACACTGACAGACAGACCCTACAACTGTTTGTGTTGGCCTTCAGCGCTACACTTGTAGTTTGATCAGGTATGCCATCAGATGCTGGCTCTTTGCCTTATTTTATTTATTTATTTTTTGGATCCAGTTACTTTGAAAATATTTTTAGCGACATATCCAGAAATTCTTTTTTTTTGAGAGAAAGATTGGGATGTTCCAAATCACAGTGGTGCTTAAAAAAGATAAGGATGTAACCCCATTTACAATATTAGATGCGAGTTGAGAACCTAATTCTGTAAACTTAGGGTCATCCAGTTTGAGATGGGGAAATTTCTCACTGGACAATCTGTAGTATCTCATCGCTCAGGTCTTCTTCTACCCCTTTTGTGCATTCTTACAGTTCTCTTCTTTTTTAAGACCTCTTAATCTAGTCAAATGACTACAGCTTTAGAACATTTCTCCAGCTTTATCAGACCTTTGTTTTCACAGTAGTCTACTCTTCTCGTTTGTTTATTCAAATAGCTCTCGACAACTACGACAACTCATATACTCTTATGACCTATACTCCTATTGCAGAGTAATGGTGGTTTTCTTTTCTTTTCATTTTATTTTATTTTATCCAAACATTGACCAGAGGGAAGTCAATGCCACCAATTCCTGCCTCTGTCATTCTAGGATCATAAACAGTAACCCTGGATAGTCGTAGGGCTTTATTTGTCACTCGTAGTGGACATTGTGGTTATTTCTTCAAAATCCCTTCTACCTCTCTGCTTTTGTGTAGTAGCCATTTGATTTGGAAGGAACTGATCAGAAGTGGGGCCTGATTAGGCCAAGCCAGTGGTTTCTCAACACTGGCCCATTAGAATCACCTATGGAGATTGAAACAAAACAGAAAAAAAAATCAGCTAACCAAACCCTCCTCTGCAACTCTGCAAAGTATCTGGGAATGGGACCTGGCCATTGGTATTTTCTTTCTTTCTTTCTTTCTTTCTTTCTTTCTTTCTTTCTTTCTTTCTTTCTTTCTTTCTTTCTTTCTTTCTCTCTCTCTCTCTCTCTCTCTCTCTCTCTCTCTCTCTCTCTCTCTCTCT
>CAUYRT010069335.1:0-44133 GCA_963574885.1 Lepilemur ruficaudatus | reverse complement strand
GATCCTTCTGCCTCAGCCTCCTGAGTAGCTGGGACCACAGCCATCCGCCACCATGCCTGGCTAATTTTTTTTCTATTTTTGGTAGAGACAGGGTCTCGCTCTTGCTCAGGCTGGTCTTGAACTCCTGAGCTCAAACGATCTGCCCGGCTCGGTCTCCCAGAGTGCTAGGATTACAGGTGTGAGCCACCACGCCTGGCCATAGGTGCTCATTTTAAATGCAACCTGTGTTTCCTCCTATTATAGCATTTAGTACACTATAAAGTAACTGTTTATTTGTTGGTCTCTTCACTGAGAGGGCATATGTTGATTACCATTGTATCCCCAGTGTGGGTCTGGTACATAATAAACATTTAAATGGATGGATGGAGGGATAGTGAACCTCATAACCTCCTTTCAGTTGGTCTCCCTGTTTGAAGCCTCCCACCTCCACACTTGGCGCTGTATTCCATAAGTCATTAAACTTCATCTTAAACTTTTAGAGAGTCATTTCCCTTTTTATCACTTCCCCCTGAACACTCACACAGAAGTCAGAATATTGGTAATATCTGGGAAAAGAGAGAGTTAAGTAAGGGAGGACATGAACAAATCTTACGGCATCCTTTTAAAAGTGTCCTGTGTCTTGATCTGGGTAATGGTGACATGGGTGTACATGCATGTAAAAGTCATTGAGGAGAACACAATAGAATAATGCCCCGCACTGTAACAAATCAGTATCTCAATATAAACAAATAAATCCTTTGAAAACTCACTGTGTTGATCGGATAAAATGCAGACTTCCTTGCCCCAGGGTTCAAGGTTCTTCTGTAATCGGCCCAGTTGTCAACTTACTTGTTCGAACTCACTTTCCTAAGACACATGTCCTGATCTGCTAACAGGTCCTCAAACTCTTCCCACTCATCCCCATCTCCATGTCTAAAATCATGCTGTCTTACCCTAGGTGTTCATTTCTTTTCCTCTCACCTTCCAGAAGCTGCTCCCACTCTTGAAGGACCAAAACGAATCTCAACAAATCCACAAATCTCATTAACTTCTCTTTTCTCTGAAACTTTAATTATTTTCTCTGGTTCATATTTATTCATGCCAACATTCCCTGAAGACTGCAAGCTCCTTGAAGGCAGAGATGTTATCTTACTTTCAATTTTTATATTTACTACAGTGCCTGCTACAATAGTAGATTCTCAATATGTCTCTGTTTTGATTACACAAAGGGTCTACCTATGTGTCCAGATCCTCAGCAGCTATGAGCTTGTCTAGAGATTAAAAAGACAGGTCTGCTGGATGAGGTGGCTCACACCTGTAATCCTAGTACTCTGAGAGGCTGAGGTGGGAGGACTGCTTGAGGCTAGGAGTTCAAGACCAGCCTAACCCCCTCTACACAAAAAATGAAAAAATTAGCCAAACATGATGGTGTGAGCCTGTAGTCCTTGAGGTGGGAGGATCACTTGAGCCCAGGAGTTTGAGGTTGCAGTGACCTATGATGACATCACTGTACTCTAGCCCAGGTGACAAAGCAAGATCCTGTCTTAAAAAAAAAAAAAAAAAAAAAAAAAGACAGGCAGTCCATCTCCTCTAGAATGAAAACGCAGTGTTGTTGCTAAGCCTGTGGACTTAGGGTTCACATGTTATTTCAAATCCAGGTTTTGTAACTTACTGGCTCTGTTATCCAGTGTAATCAATAGCCATCATGAAAACTCACTTTCCTCATCTGTAAAATGGGGACTTTTTCATAGGGTTATTGTGAGGATTATATAACAGTATAAATAAGTATTTATTTTACTGGTAAACATTTATTGAATTAGTCATTTTGCTAAATAAGACACAACCATACCCAAATAAAAAGCCCCCCTTGCTCTTGATATTATCATGCAAAGGATCCAGTGCAGTGATCGACTCACAGGAAACACTTAACACATGTAGATATTTTCACCACCACTATTAAAAACAAATGTATAGTGTCAGTGAAAGAGACCTGTGAATTAGAAGGTAAAAATGTAGAAGGCAAGAAGGGTGGGCTCATCGTGAGATATATTCATGTGCACACAAAGAGTGAATTTCATCCATAAGCAATCCCTTAGGGAAATTCCATCACATCCCATTAACACGGTCCCAAAGGCAAGAACTAGCCTCTGATCTTTACATATTTAATATCTTTGAAAAAATTCTGGAGCCATAATCATCTCAAAATGGTATACAAAAGCAAGTGTATCTGGGAGTTACGTGCAAAAGCCTTCTGCTTCATTTCTGGCTCGCATAATTCTTTAATCATCCTAATTCCTAGCGCTTCCCTTCCAACTTTTGACCTTAGGATAGTTCTTTGATTGCTCAATAGGATTTTTGACAGCCAGGAAAGGAGAACACTGAGGGACAAGTTCTCAGTGTGTTCTTACACACTCGTTTAAAAGACAACAGCTTAATAATTCCAATTCACACATACTTCCATTCCTGCAATCAATAATTCATAGCGATTCCTCAGCAGCATCTTTAGCGACAACAGAAAGGGCAAAATATTTCTTCTCTTCCCTTTGCTTTCCTTTCTTCAGTTAGTCATGCCTGGAGCCTGGAGAGTACAGAATCTCAGGAAAACAGTTTCCATGGTGATTCTTTCTTTGAGTATCCAACTGTATTTCACTCTTTCTGGAGTGAATTAATGCTTCTTATTGCTTTCATGCTAAATATACTGCAGATTAGATTTGATTTCCTCTGCAGCGATACAGTTTTATCAGGAAAGCAAAAACACAGTATGAAGAAACTATATCTTTCTGCTGCTACACTGTCAGAAAGAAAAAAAAAATTTCAGAAAAAAAAAAAATAACCAGCCATAGAGAAATGGACGCAGGTGTCTGGAAGCTGGGATGTGCCTGTGTGCGTCTAATTGTTGGGAAGCCTGCCTCGGGAGGAAATGATGTGCTGTTCTTAATTCCTCCATCCACTGAAGATGGTGTAAGTTGACCATGAAACACTCAGATACAAGAAATACTCTGATTTTTAACGTATGTCCTCTTCTCAGCGCAGAAAATAAAGATCACATGTAGAACAAGGACACCTTCAAACCCACAATATCGTATCTACTTTATATTTTATTAAGGAGAGTTTTGCTTTCTACTAAAGCTACATAGCTGGCCTGCCTTCCTTGTCAAAATAGTTATGCCAGCTTCCTGAGATTCCCAACCAAAGCACTTTGAATTTCCTGACATAGAACTTATCACACTAATGTTTACCATCCCCCTGTTTTATCTTCTTCACTGGACTCTGAAAGGGCAGAGCCTGTGTCTCTCCCGGTCACTCTTGTACCCTTGTGCCTAGCACAGCACGTGGGAAACTGAAAATCATAACAAGAAAATGACAGAAGAGAACTTGAGGCACTGAGGTCTTTCTTGTAAAGCATCAGTGGCTGACGGATGGAGGTGGAATCTTATGTAAAACAGAAACACTCAAATCTCAGCAATAGCTATTGGTTTTCAGGGCCTCTCCACCCTAAACCCTGCTGGAAGCTATAAGGGGTGAAAGGGAAGACTCAGTGTGGGAGGGGGAGGAGCAGAGAGCAGGCGCCATCCAGAAGAGCCTCCTTCGCCACCATCACACCCGCCCACCAGCCTGCAGTCAAGTCATCACTAGGCACCAAATAACCGGAAGAAAACTGAGATTTTAGCCAATTTGACCCATCTAGTGAGTATTCAGCATCTATTCCAAACCAGGTAAGACTGTCCTAGGTGCTGCTGGGGACAAAGGCTTCAGTGCAAGAATTTTTGATCCCAGAAAGTTTATAGTCTGGAAGGAATTCTTTGCAGATTATGCAGAAGTAGGGTGTGGCCGAATACAGACACGTCATAGTGAAAATGACTAATATTTCTTGAACAACCCATTAGGCACTTTTCTAAGAACTCATTGAGCCTCACAGCAAAATCTACGCGTTGGCACTATTTTAATTTGACACACAAAGAAATTGAGACCCAGAAAGTCTAGGTAACTTGCCCAATGTCCTAACGCCAGTTAGTAGTGAAGCTACAATTCAAACCCACAGAGTCTGGTCCTTGAGTTCATTGTACCTTAACAACTACACAATTCTGAATCTCGGGCTCATGGGATCTGAGCCGAGAAAACTACTTTACAAAGCATTTCTCACAGTCTTCTTTGCTGTAAAAATTATCCAAAGTTCATTACGTTTACAAATGCCTCTGGGTAATTGTCAGGATACACAGAGGGCCATATAAAGTTCCAGATTTCAGAAGGAAAACCAGTTCTGTGGCTATTCAAATATTGGACTTACACATCCCTGGGACTAGGATATACACTATGGCAGGACTTCTGGTTCACAGAGATGTTTCCATAAGAAGGGCCAGCTGGGGGATTTTGGGAACTTCATTTTCTAAACCACTTTGCAGGAAATTCAAAATTGATCAGCTGTATACTGAATTTCATTCCGCAGAAAACAGTGACAAGAACAAGGTCTAAGGGCATTAGCTCATAGTCACTTCCCTTCATTCCAGAATCTGGACTCCTTCAACTATACTAACCATGCTTATATATATTTTAAAAAAGACAAGAAGGATGTATATTAATGCTTAATGGGCGGAATTATGAGAATTGTTTTTGCTTATTTTAAAATTTTATTTTTAATTGACAAATAACAATTATATATATTTATGGGGTACAATGTAATGTTCATGTCATGTAATGATTAAATCAAACTAATTAACATATCCCTCACCTCACATATTTATTATTTTTTGTGGTGAGAACATTTAAAATCTACTCTTTTTATTATTATTCCTGACATTCTAATATATTTCTACCTTCCAGAAAAAACTTGATATTTGTCAGTCACTATTTGTAAAGATAGCAGTATCTGTGGAATAAAAATCAGGGAACAAAAAAAAAAATCTACTCCTTTAGCAATTTTGAAATATACAATATATAATCATTAACTATAGTCAATATGCTGGGTAACAGATCTCTAAAACTTACTCCTCCTAACTGAAACTTTGTAACCTTGGAACAGCTCCCCATTCCCAAGTTACTTAGCCTTTCTGAGTCTCAATTTCTTCATAGTCCCACTTCCAGCCCTCCCTCCTCCCCAGCCCTCGATAACCACCATTTTTCTATTTCTATGAAGTTTGACTTTTTTAGATTCTACATATAAGTGAGCTAATGCAACCAGTATTTGTCTTTGTGTGCCTGGAAGTTTTTAATTTTTACGTTTGTTTTTTTAAAATAATTCTATTTTTCAGTTTTCTGCAATAAGCACATATAATTTTAAGCACCACAAAACAACTCATTTTTTTAAGATGCTATGATTTCCCAACAAAAGGAACGCAAGGACAGGGATGGAGAGACACCACCTTGGTGAACGTTATCTATGAGAGCTCAGACTTAGGAAGGGCAAAACAAAGGTTCCATCTCCACCATTATCCATTCTGCTGTGTGATGCCCAGAAATGGAGTATTTTAAAATGAGACCCTTCTCCCATATTGAGAAATAAGAGGGATTATTACTTACTAAGCAGCGAAAACATGAAATAAGTGCGTGAGTTTTTTTCCTCCCAGAGGAGAGAATGTTGCTCAGAGATTATGTTCTTTACATAACAAGGTCACAGAGTTAACCCATCTCTGTGGGTCTGTTGCCTTCCAAAGCCTGTTGGTTAACACTTTGCTTTCTTGCCCTTCCCATTTGAGCAAAGTCATGCTCCAACATTTGGGAAGATTACACTTTTTATCATTAAAAAGAGGGGTGGTCAGGGCAGCCTGAATAGCCATGGGGAATCTGACCTGAAAATGTAGCTAGAGATATTCTCTGCATTTGCAGAAGAAACTGATGAGGGCTGGCTTTGGGGCTTTCAGTGGAAAGGGGGAGGAGGGAAGCTCCAGGCATCTATGAGGTATGAGTTTGGGGAGAAAAAAACCCATTAGATGTGTCTTCCTGGTGGAGCTACCAGCTGGCTCCTTTTCCAATCCCCTCTTCATTGGCTAATCCAACCATCAAATTTTGTTATTCTTCTCATAAATAAAATATGATACATATCACAAAGACATCCCTGATGGCAGACTGCATTCCAAGTAAACTAGAATGAAGACCAAAACGGGGCATTTTTAGGTATATGCAATTATTGTCAGTTACCGGCATTTAACACGTCTATGAAATCTGCAGCTCTGCTGCTGGCTGCCGACCTGTGTCGCAGCCCCAGGAATGCGGCTCCGCTGCTGGGACTTTTTCAGGGTCTATGGTGTTTGTTGGCTTTCTGTTTATAGCCCTGGGCAGAAAATTAAAATTATTTTGCAGGAGACCTTAACTCTACCATACTGTATCTGTTGTTAAATAATCAGCACCTCGTGTAGCCGGGAGAAGGCCAACCTGCAGCTCTGTGCATCCTTCTTTCCCTCTTCTTCCCTCCTGGTTCCCCGTAGAGTTTCACTGGGTCATTAAGGGCTCAAGCTTTGCAGTCAGGTGCATCTGAGGGCCAAAGCACAGTCCTGCCACCTATCAGCTGCTAGACCTAGGGAGAGTCACCCACCCTCCTTCTCAATTTCCTCCTCCGAAAAACAGTGAAGAAAATCTTTCTTCTGTTCATAGGGTAGGCGTGTGGATGAAATGAGATAATGCAAATAAAGGAGCTAGCACAATGCCTGGCCTTCGGGAAGTCTTCAATAAATGTGAGAGAAAAAACAATGTGATGTAACTGACAGGAATTTGGGGGCAACCTGGGCGTGTTCGTTGTCTACCGAAATTTGTTTTTGTCTTTCTTCTATGAGTAGTTTAGCATCTCACAGTGGGGTCAAACTAATTTCTCTCTATATATTGTTCCCTATAGCTTTTCTGTTTGACCCCAAAGTTAGAACCATAAATATCTCCCACTGACTTGATGAGGAAGATAAGGTCCAGGAACTCTTTCCCCATTTATGGTTTAAAAACCACCTTTTGTGGGGATTTTTGATGGATTGCAGAGATATTTATGACTCAGGCTTCTTGACAAAGTCCCCGATGCTGACTCACCCGTTACCTTGAGAGGGAAGGAGGCAGCTGAAATCATCACTCAGTTAATCTGCTTCTCGCTCATGGTGAAAGGGTAAAGGTAAGTCATCCTGCATGAGCGCTCGGGGTGAGAATCATAATTTCAATAACTTCTTTTTGATCACAAGAGAAAAAAGGATTTCTAACAAACACACACTCATAAAAATTTTTGCAAAGTCCTCCTTAACACAAGTGCTACAACCTTGATAGATGATAATACTCTGATGCCTTCAGCTTTCAGCGCTAGACACAGAGAAACGCCCGCTGCTCCACGGGCAAGTGAAAACCAAGGGACAGGTGATGGAAGGGGAGGACGGATGGGCAAAAATAGAAAGGAGGCATGATTTGGAATTTCCATAGTGACTATGGCCTGGAAATCAGGAATAAACAGCAACCTTGTAGAAGTATAAATACAAAATGCTTTAGAAAACAATAAAGGTAAAATTTATCCTTGCCACCAACAATAACACCATCACTATCACTCCATAATCAGCAACAAATACAAGAATAGTACAATTTACTGAATGTAACAAATTTAGGAACATGCAAGCCAATAAAAGAGGAAACACTGATAGCCAACAAGTATTTGAGTACTTTGTGTCAGGGACTGGGCAACCAATACTAAACGCATTCTTTCATTTCATCTTCAAACAGTGCTATGAGATCGGCTCTACTTCCATGCACAGTTTATAGCTGGGGAACTCCAGGCTGAGAGCTGTTAAACAACTTGCTTGAGACCACACAGTTAGCTAAGCAGACTGATCCTAACGTCCATCTTCTGCTATTGCTGCTTCAGCAAAGGAAGGCTGTGTTGAAAACGGTGCTGTCCGTTGCCCATAAATTATTGACCTGCACTCACTGCAAAAATTATTTTTTGAGTATTTGACATTACTCTTGGCTCTAGGTGCAGGATATGAGAAATTTGGACTTTTGGGCCACCGTAACTCTCAGTATCACCTCCTTTACAAATACAGACCTCGGGGTTGCTATTCCCACAATCTAGTGACTCTTACATTCAACCCTAAACAATCCAGTAGCACATGCAGTGCAAGTTTTGTAGGAACATGCAATGAAAGTTATAGTATTTCCAAAGCACAGGGATGGGTGGTCAAAAAGCAATGGCATTTATGGGATTGCTAAAGGTTACTTGAAGCCAATGTCAACAGAAATAGTTTTTCAAGATATAAAATTAGTTGGGGGGAGGATTCTGTCTAGTTTGAATGCAGCAGATGCCCTAACAGAGCTATGCTTGACCCACATTTTAAATAAATTAATTAGCTAATTCTAAGGAAATGAATTCTAAATAAATGAATAAAAGACAACTGTAAATATTTGGCTTTCAGTACGAAGCATGTGGCCTAGTAAAAATACACTAAGGCTTGAGACTAGGGAAACAAGACAACTGAATTTCCCAATTAAGGCTGTTTTTTTTCTAAGCTAGACGTTTAGACCAAGCCTCCCTCAAAAAAGTCTGGAATTGGCATCCAGTCTGAGAAGGGCACAGTAGATTCTGAGGCAGGGAAAGTCAACACACACACACACACACATACATGTCATTTACACAGCAGTATGGGCTGTAATTACCGTCATGGGTGAGTTTTGCGGCCAGGACCCAACCTTTGGGTCTTTGCAACACACTGGTTGGATAGTACCAATCTTTTGTATTGAATTTGAATCATGACAATAATAATGGTGGTGGTAGTAATAGTAGCAGTAGTGGCAACAGCTAACATTTATTGAGCATTTCGAGGCACTGTTTGAAGTGCTTTGCCTATATCACCGCATTGGGTTGTTGTCGAGGTACAGTGAGCCAGGTACTATCATTATTCCCTTTTCACAGATGGGGAAGCTCTGTCCGATGCTCTAAATATTATATCCCATTCAGACTTCACCATTACCCGATGTACTTTATTATTCACACTTTACAAGCGAGGAAACTGAGGCACAGGCTGGTTACTTTCACAGTCCCACAACTAAATAGGTTAGAGAACTGGAATTCACTTGTAGGTTTATTTTATTTCAAAGCTCACATCTGAACTGCTACATTGTACTTTTGGTACCAGTATTCCCCCTCATCCTGGCCATGTCCTAACCCCCGCCACCCCCACCCCATGCTTCTCTCTCCCACTCCGCCTGTCCTAGTGAGACTGAGATGAAACATGTCTCAAATAGAGACCCTCTGCTGTCAAATGGGGTAAAATCAATGTCTACCTCAAAGGGCTGGTGTGACACCCTAAATCCCATAATGTATGGAAAGGGTTCACGTGGTGCCTCTCGTATGAAGACCTGATACCCACTTTCAGAATTAAATCACTGCTCTGATCACCCTCCCCTCTCCCTGCCAAGGGCATTGCCTTCCAGCGCCCAGAAGGAAGCTGAGGATGAATTTCCCTAGAAGAGGAGGGCCAGGGGTTAATGTGCAGGAGATGAACTGAGCCAGATGAGAGGAAAAGGAGATGGGGAACTGCTTTGGATTTCATCGCTGGGAAACTCTATCTTTGTTATTATTTGTATAAATCACTTGGCTGTGAAGACACCACAGGCCAAGCCTCCAAGTGTGCCGATGATAATAAATCGGGTAGCACAATAAACAGTGGGTAAAACCGGGCTGCCAAATGAAGCAGGATTTAGATCATTTAAATCCCAGGCTATGAGTTGTCAAATCCAGTTTAATACTGATAAGTGTGGGATAATAACTCTTAGCAAACAGTCCCCTCCCACCAAGCCCCCCACCACAACCCTTCTACCCCCTTCCCCCACCCATAGCAAACAGAAAGAGAACCCTGAGGGGATTTGCAGAATGAAAAGGGATGGTATATACAGACCAGATATGAGCCCGCGTTATTACATGATAATCCCAGATGCCTCGGCTTGGGCTGAGAGCAAATAGGAAGAGCTAATAGAATGCTGCGAGGTTCGATTAGCTGCAAAGGAGAGACTCTAAATCAGAGCAGATTCTATATGAATAAATTGGATGGGGGAGGGATGAGTCTCGCAGTTGGGTATGATGGAAAAATGGAAAGGATTAGGGAAATGCAAAACCGTGGACACTGCAGGGATGGCTATAGAGTGGCCTGAGCGTGGAGTCGACACGGAGGGACTTTTGTCAACATAAAAGACAACTTAGTCATCAGATGGGTCCCCTCTCAGTATCTGTGACTGTTCTTATGGGACTCATACCTACATTCAGAGACTTGGCAGCAGGATCCTACCTGGTAACACTGGAATTTCAGGAATTTGAATAATCATCCACTGTTTGATATGATGATGACGAATTATTTCATTCATTCAACAGGTATTTATTGAACACCAAATATGTGCCAGGCATTGTTCAAGAGCTGAGAAGACATCATTACATAAAACAGACTTTGATGGTGACAATAACAAATGACTGAGCATTTGTACTGTGCTACATGTTTTACATGAACCTGCTCTTTCAATCTTCACGACAATCTTATGATGTAGTTACTATTATCACCATTGTTTTATAAATGAGTAAACTGAGGCTCAGAGAGATCAAGTAACTTGCCCAAGATCATGTAGGAAGGAATGACGCTGATATCCAAACCCATCTGCTTTACACTGCTTCCAAATGAGGAAGGAAATCACAGGGCCTTTGCAGGACGTGAGGACACCTCTGCCAGCTCTCCTCCAGCCGCCGGCACAACCTCCTTTCCTAGCTGTGTGCACAGGTCTCAAGGGGTATATGAACTAAAGTGAATTCAAATGTTCTAGCTCTGGCGTAATCTGCTAATTATTATTAATGCCATCTTCAGGGCATGAAACCAGGGTTGCAGCTTTGTGTTTCCATCCCTGCTTAGTTATTACCTTTTAATACATGTTTCTGGGTCACTCTACAATTGGTTATTTTCATATTTTATTTTTTTCTTTTTTTTTTTAAATGAACTATACTGTGGTTTGGAACAATTGGTTCTTTTTAGAGCTCATAACTTACTTTTACTCTCTAGCCCAGTACTGTCTAATAGAAGGAATGTGGGCCACATATGTAATTTAAAAAATTTTCTAGCAGCAACATTTAAAAAATGAAAAAAAAAAGCAGGGAAAACTAATATAATATTTTATTTAACCCAATTTGTTGAAAATATTATCATTTCAACATCAAATTTTTCTTTTTTAAGAAAAGATTTGCTAAATTTTCAAATCCTGGTGTGTATTTTACACTTGTAACACGTCCCAGTTTGGACCAGCCACATTCCCAGTGCTCAGCAGCTAATGGGTCATCGTATTGACAGCAAGCGTTAGCTGCATCTTGAATGTTCATTGACTTGTCCTGACCAGATCATACGAGTTGTGCCTTCTGGTGGCATTTACAGTGTCTACTTCATGCCAAGACCTGTATTGGGCATTTTCACACATATTATGCTTCATCTTCCCAGGAGCTTTCCAACAAAAAAATATTGGTCCTGTACTACAGATGAAGAAACTGCAAAAAGCAATTGGAAGCTCCAAAACTGCAGAGAATATTTAATTTTACCTCTTTGACACTTAGCACATTGCCTTGCACAGAGCGCGATTCAAAAAATATCTATGGAATCAATGGAAGATGGTTCCTTGTCAAGCCTGTGGAAGAGCTGGGATTTGAATCAGGTACACCTAATCTTAAAGCTTGTAATTTTTCATCCTTCCCCTCTAATTCTTTTATTTTTTCCCACTTTCATACTTGTAGGTATGTCATAGCCCCTCATGTGATGTACAGAGATTCCCCAATGCTTACTGACCGTGCAGGCCTTTTATCCCAGTGAAATAATTCGTAAATGGAAAACTCTTCATCCAGTAAATCCATATTTATTGGTGTCACCATCTTCTCTGATTGTATTTGGTTTAAGAAATAGACTTACTCAGATCTGGGGACTGTGTTCAACCCTAGTGGTACAAAGATTGTCAACACATAATCCTCATCCTCAGTCTGCTTTGGAAGATATGCCATACAGTGTTTAATAAATACAGTTACATGTTATAAAAAAAAACGTTAGATTCACAGGACTAGTTGGAAGTGACTTTAAATGTCATCTTGTCTGCACATAATTTGGTACTAAATTATACACCAAATCTATAGTATCTAGATTTCACATGAGGAACTCTTGTGTTCCCAATGACGGGTTCATACATCTTTACTCCCCAAAGTATTTTGCAGAGTGCTAAGTAAATGCCAACTGAACATCTCTTAGTTAACTGGACTCAGCTCTGCCTCTCCTTCTGTGTGTACCAAGTAACCAAGAATCAGATTCCTTATGGGCTAGGAGCAGCTTGGTCAGATGTTGCTAAAATTCTAATTATAGACCACACTTCTCAGAGTATAGAGGTAGGAGTCCTTGTCATTCTTATACTAGAAAGCAATAAAACTAATTAGGCTGAGGGTTTTTTATTAAATTGATTCATCAGTAAATTAATTAAAATATTTATAGAGTAACTATTCGTCATTAGCTGGTATGACTAGAATTGTGAATATGATAGTTCCTGCTACTGAGGATAGCACTGTCTGGTGAGTGGGACAGATATATAAAGAGGTAATTGTAATGCAGTGTAATGGGAACTAAGATAAGCATAGGTACAGAGTGCTACGGTAACATTTAGGAAATGCATCTAAATGGAATTAAGAGAAATCAGGGAAGCTGATTTGCCCAGGGCTGGGCAAAGGAAGGAAACATGTCCAAATGACACTCAAGAAGCTTGAGGTTCATGATGAAGGTCTTCATGGATGACAGGAGACATGAAGGGTTTTAAGGAAAGAAGTCAGAATTACGCTTTAAGACGTTTTATTGTAAGCCCTTGCTGTGTTTCATAATGGTACTTTTCACATTCTGTGGTCACTGTTTTTCTATCTACTTCTACTACTATACTGAGATCCTTAATACAAGGGCTCCTATTTTATTTCTCTTTGTATCCTCAGTGCCCCAATGCAGTATCTGCGGCATAAATGATTCCCAGTACTTATTGTGATGAATGATATCTGTGGGAATCGTTGGTAGATCTGAGGGGCCTCAGTATGCTGAGGACCTATTACCTGGAGAGAAGGGTGGTCCTTAACCTAGATTCCTTGGACCTCCTGAAATTACATGCAAGCATTTGGGTGTAAATATGTGTGTTGTTTTCAGCAGTGAGGGATCATCACTTTCCTCAGATTCTCAAAGGGGTCTAAGGTCTTACAATGATTACAAAGCACTGAATAAATGGAGATCTTTGGGAAATGTAGTTTTGTGGCCCTCCCTAAGCTCGAGAAGACCTCTTGGGTGAAACACTAAATGATGGCTCATATTAAAGGCAGAAAAATGAATAGGTGGAATGTGTATGTGACCTAAATTTTTCCAAGTAAAGGAGGTGTAGAAGTAGTGAAAGAGAACAGCTCTATGGTGGCAAGATGATGTTTGCAAGAAAAAAGAATCTTGCAGATGGTAGGCAATTGTCCTCATGCTTCCTGAGCTAGCAATTGATAGCTATCCAGTCTTTAAAGAAGCGTGTTCCAACTAGATGTGTAAGTAAGGAGCTTTGAAATCACCATTGGAAGAGGCTGTTGTAAATGAAGAGCACTTAGAGTCACAGAACTCAAGGAAGAAAAAGTTATCTCTGGGGAAGAAAGGTCTTGGGGATGCCACCTCCCTCCCTTTTTCACTCTCTTACCCCTCCACAGGGCAGGTTAGAATTGCTAGCTAGGGGTAGTAACAACACAAGAGGGGCTGCCTCTCTTCAGAGGAGTTGATCAATATTCAGAGCCCTGAGGACCAAGTCACATCAGAAAGGACTGGATCGTCACCTGTCAGGTTAGAGCTGCCACTCTTGCCCTTGCTGGGAAGCTGCATTCTAACACTAACAGTCCATGATTTCAGGCCAACCAACTTTTAATTTATTCTATCATGTCATATTTGATATAACCTTGTGTGTCATTCTAAATTGTTTTTGAAACAGAGAGGAGTGAAAAATGCTCTGGTTCAACAATTCTATTTTGACAGATCAATGTCAGCCTAGTTTCCAAATATAAACAGGTGGACTGAATGCTGTTTCTACGCTTCTAGGTAAGAAATTGCATTTCGTGTGCGTGTGTTTGGAGGGAGACCTGACTGAGTATACACCTCGCTGGTGATTCTTCATGGACGTAACAGGGTTTCCTTAATCGAGCCCATTAGACTATCTTCTTGTAATTATCTCAGGGGCCAATCTGTCTACGTAATGGGCGCTGGAGGAATCGCACCTTCATGTTCTTACAAAGGAAAATGTGTATGTGTCATAAGAAAACGTTTTGAAGAATTACCATCTCAACAGCCAGGGGGGACTCTGCTGTGATACTGCAGGAAATTGTTGGATTGGGGGACTTTATTGCTCCCAAGGGTATTTCTTTTTTCATGGGCTTTTTAATAAATCTAAAATGCACATGATGGCGGTGGCACAGGGGACTCCCCGCCATCTGGTGAGGTTGGGCAGGTTTCTGCCTGCCTGTTCACTGTGGGGGAAGACACTAGAATCTTCAGGTTGGAGAAACTGCCAAAACTCTGAATGGCTTTGGGTGTAACTAACGACCAGCTCTGCTGCTGTACTGATTGGGGTGGTCAATCGTCTTGGTCCCCCTTACCTGGACACATTAATGCCTTGATATTGTGGACACGTCTGACAATTGTTCAGCTAGTGATATTCACATTATGCAATGATAGTTTGATTTCTTCATCCACTCCCATTTTTTTTTTGCAAATTTTTAATGTGCAGGGTAGAGAATGAATTTATAATGAGAAGAAAACCATGAAAAGCTAAAGATTAAATAATGAAAACATAATAAATGATAGTAATTATAATATTATGGGTTGATTTATATCCTCCCAAAATTTATCTGTTGAAATTTTAACCTCCAATACCTCAGCATGTGACCTTATTTGGAAATAGGGTCATTGCCAAAGTAATTAGTTAAGATGAGGTCATTAGGGTGGGTCCTAATCCAAAATGACTGGTGTCCTTATAAAAAGGGGAAATTGGAACACAGAAACAGATATGCACACAGGGAGAACACCATATGAACACAAAGGCAGAGAAGGAGTGATACATCTACAAGGCAAGAAATGCCAGAAATTGCCAGCAAACCACCAGAAGCTAGGAGACAGACCTAGAACAGTTTCTCTGCCACAGCCCTCAGAAAGAACCAACTCGACCTACACCTTGATCTCGGACTTTTAGACTACAGAACCATGAGACAGTACATTTCTGTTGTTTAACCCACCCAATTGATGGTACTTTGTTATGGCAGCCCTAGCAAATAATATAGTAAAGCATGAACCAGGTTCCACGCCGAGCATTTTGCTCATATTATTTAATCCTCTTTAACAACAGCCTATTGGTTTGAAAATTAGCATAAATTATTAACTGGTGGGAAATGAATGGCTGGAGTAGGGAGAGAATTCTTTTCTCTTTTCACCACCAACAGTGCATTCAGACAGGATTTCCTAGGTGTGCTGGACTAAAAGGACCTGGGCAATGATGCAGGGTTCACGTATTCCTTTCATGTGTGGCTTTGCCAAAAATTTACAAAACTATCATGAGAGGTTAAAGGAAGGCGTCACGCTCAGGGCTCTCCCAATTGTGATACATGTAAGATGTCCCTATTGAGAGCAGGAAAAGGTGAGGTGGTGCCTGTGCACTCGATGAGAGGCAACTGGCATTCATTTTCGCTCAGGGATTCTGATGGCATTTTTTACTTTACTCCCTTCTTCCTCCCCAAATCTAATCCAACTCAAATTCCTCAAGCACTAAGGCTCTAGAGTGCTTTTATTATTATTGTTATTTCCCTTTCACATTCTGCTTAAAACTTATTTTACTTCCTGTCCCATCAAGCTGATTTTCCCCAAGCTGCCTTCCAATAGACCCTTCGCAGTCCAAGGTAGCAAACAGGCACCCAACTACAGAGCCAAGAGGAGGCGAGACTGTTACACCAAGTCACAAGCTAAAATGTGCCCCATATATGGTCACAAAATCATTGAGCAAATATTGCTGCCAATCAATCTGCCTTCACACTGAGTGGTTTACAGCCAGGATTACCAAGATTAAAACGAGGACCGATGACGTGCAAAAGTGGGCCCGGCTGACCTTATTGATTCTTTCCCACTGAGAGAGAATCACAGGTTAGCAGGCAGAAATCAATTCAACTGCATTAAGTTAAGCCAAGTGTAGATTTATTCATACCATGCCTGGAAATTACTTTATAAATAGTGGCAAAAAATAAATTTAACTATATACAGATATACATATTAGTTTATAAATACATACTTATATGTTTACATAAATAGGTATCTGCTCTTTCTTCCCTTTTATAATATTTAAAATCTCAAATAAAATGGAATAGAATATAAGCCTGTTCCAACATTTCCTCCCACCCCCATTTTTATTTTTTTTTTTTTACATGAAAGAGGCTATTTATGTTGAGATGTCCTGAACTTGGCTACTTCAGGATTCCCAGATTTCAGGGTGGAGTGGCAGAGCAGACACGGATATATCTCTGCAGCCAAAGAAGCAATGAAAGCCATTTGCTCTTGAGGAAATCATCATTTTTGGCTTTTTAGATTAAAGAAACCTGGCCCTTAGGCTTCAGTGCACCATGGGGAACACAGAATTCATTCTTTCTCTTCCTCCTCCAGTGACAACACAGAGGCTGGGACTGAAGAGAGCTTTCAGAGTGAACAATGGGTGGAAAACACTGCCCTTCTAGCAGTGAAAAATGTGAAATTCCACTCCTACCCTCACATGGGTCACCAGGGAACCCTCCTGTGTGCTCCAGCAGGACTGGGATACCAGCCAGGCAACCATTTGGACTCAGGGGCTCAGCCTTAACCCTCAAAAATCATCAGAAGAGCCAAAGAGGGGCTCCCTCCTCATCTCTAAGAAACAAAGAGCAACACATTTTACCGCAAGAAATTGTTTGTGGATCTGATGGAGAATAGCTCAGCGCTTGTTTTTCCTTTAGACAGGCTGGCTGTCTACTTCTGAGCCTGCCTTGCCTGCTAAGATATTTGTCCTCTACTTTCACGGTCATTCACAGCCGCCCAGGCCTTTTAACTGCATTGCTGGGCCTCTGCTACGTGGCCTGTAAACCAACAATAGTATCTTTATCAAACACACATGGTCAGTACCTTGAGATCAGGGGGTTAAGAGACCAAGGGTCAAATTTATATTGAGTTTAGAATATGAACTGTCCATTTCCAATTCAATGGAAAATAAATCATTGGCCAACACTTTTCAGTTGCTCAAACCTGGGCACTGTGGCAATAGGTGATATCGGTGTCTTTGCAGCCCAGTGTGAGTTGCCCTGATTCATTTGCCATGACTCCAAAATGTGGGGAGAGAGAGCACATGAGTGAGTTTGGAGTGATGTTGTAAAGAACCTTGGAACCTGAGTTCTTACCCTAGGAACAAGTGATGTAACCTCACCAAAACCATAGCTTTTCAACTATAAAACGAGAGGCAGGATTTCAACCAATATTCCAGGGTTTTGAGCTTTTTTATCCATAAAAATGGGATAATAAAGACCTGATTCACAGGGTTATTATGGAAGCTCTAACAAGAAAATAAATATCATAGCATTTTATAAGCTATGAAGTGATAAATAAATGTTAGCTATTGCCATATGCACAGTAGAAAATTCTTTAAGAATTTATCATGAACAGTTTGGCCTAATTATTAGGGTCCTTTAAATTGGTACATCACTGAACCTCTTTGAACTTCCGTTTCCCCACTAAACTGCTTGCCTTCTGCACAAGAATGGGGTAAAGGAAGTGTGAATGTGCTTTAAAACCATAAATTGTCCTAGAAATGCAAGCGATTATTATTTGGAAAACTCATTTGACTTCTGGCATTATGATGCACACACTGTTAGTTCTTGGCTCAGTGACAGATTTTAATTGGCCTGGCTACGGAAACCTTACAGAGCTATTATGCGCTACACCTGTGATGGCTATGCAGCGTGTTAATCAAGACAATTAGGTTGGGGACCCGGAGAACAGCTTTCCACCACTGTGCATAATCCTCCTCACTTTGAGAGGGAAATTAACAGCTGCTTTATGGTCTCTCATGTTATCTCGCTTTCTTGGAGACGGATCCCAATCAGAGGATCCACCTTGACTGAACAACATCTATCACTGGTGCCTGGAATGACACAACATCTGGGAAGAAATACTAACTTTGACTTTGAAATGGCTTTTAGACTGGGAGTTAACCAAAAAAAAAAAAAGTCATAGGTGGTGATCACTGGATAAAACAGCCATCGGGTGCTACCCGGAATCAGGGACAAGAGAGTTGATCTCTTTCATATATTACAGAGGAAAAATGAACAGGAGGATGAGCAGATCAATTTGGCTCTCGAAGTATATTCTCCAGCCTGGAGAAGGAAAAAAAAGAGAACAAGGCTTCTGGGACAGGATAGCTGTCTGCTCCTCTGCTTCTCACTAAAATCATAAAAGATTTTGGAATTTTCTTCCTTACCCCAACCCCTGATATGCCCATTTCTTGTCAGAAGCATGAAAAACAGTTGTTGTTTGGATTTCTTGTTACCCTTGGGCAAAGCAGCTTGAGTTGAGGATTAGTGATTTAAAAGGTGGCACAAATAAATTCTGGCTACATGCTCATCATCACATTCTGAGTTTACTCATTAAATCGTTTATCTCATTAAATCCTGGGAGGCAAGGTGCTATGGGGTATTTTAACTCCCATTGTGCAGATATGAAAACTGAGGCTCAGGAAGGCTGACACAGTAGGTTCATATGGCAGAGTTTGGATCCACACTCAGGTCTCTTGGCTTCAAGTCTTTTCTATGATTTCATGCGATCATGCCACCTGTCAGTGGAAGAAGCATTATACAAGGGCTAGGGACTAGTCCAAATTTATTCCTGTTTTACCCCGAGATGTCCCAGGGCTGAACCTGCCTCTGGATTCTCTACTTGCCACAGTGGCAACAGCAAAAGCAGCTCCCATTTGTGGAGCTCTTACCCACAGACCAAACACAGGCTAGCTCCTAAGCATTGTAACTGCATGACCACATTGAATCTCCAAAGTAATGTGAGCACAGGACTTTCGTAATATGATCCCCATTTTTCAGATGAGGAAATAGAGGCCCTGAGAGGCTATCCAGCTGCCCAGGGTCTTTATCTAGTAAGTGACAGAGGAGGGATTTTAACCCAAGTCTGTCATTTCCAAGGCCTGTGCTTTTTTCTTTTTAGACTTTTAATTTTGAGCTACATAATTGTAGATTCACAGGCAGTTGTAAGAAATACTACAGAAAGTTACTATATACCCTTCACCCAGTTACCCTCAATGGTAACATCTCGCACAACTGTAGGACTCTCCCACAACCAGGATACCGACACTGACACAGCCAAGACAGAGACAATCTCCATCGCTGTAAGGATCTCTTCATGTTGCCCTTTTATAGCCACCCCACTTTCCTCTAGCACCCCTGCTCCTTAACCCCTGGCAGTCACTAATCTCTTCTCCATTTCTATAAAATTCCTGAAATGACAAAATCACAGAAATGGAGAAATGATTAGTGGTTGCCAGGCATTAAAGACAGGCACATCTTATAGTACATAGGCTTTTGAGATTGCCTTTTTTTCATTCAATGTAATTTTTTGGAGACTCAGCCAGACTGAGTGTATCAACAGTTCATTCCTTTTTATTGCTAAGTAGCATTCCATGGTATGGATGTACCATAGTCTACTTAGCTATTCATCCATTTAAGGACATCTGGGTTATTTCCAGTTTGGGGAAATTATGAATAATGCTGCTATAAACATCGCATACAGGTTTGTATGCAGGTTTTTGAGTGAACGTAAGTTTTTATTTTTCTAAGATAAATGCCCAGGAGTGCAATTCTTGGGTCGTATGGTAGTTGCATGTTTAGTTTTTAAAGAAACTGCTAAATTGTTCTCCAAAATGGCTCTTTTAACATTTCCACCAAAAATATATGAGTGATCTCTGCATTTCAGCTTTTTATTTTAGCCATTGTGATAGATATGTAGTGATATCTCATTGTAGTTTAATTTGAATTTCCTTGATGGCTAATGATGTTAAACATCGTTTGATGTGCTTGTCATCTATCATCTTAGGTGAAATGTCTCATGTCCTTTGCCCATTTTCTAATTCAATTATTATTTTTTTTAATGCTGAGTTTTGAGAGTTCTTTACATATTCTAGAAACTAGTCTTTGTCTGACATATGGTTTGCAGATAGTTTCTCCCAGTTTATAGCTTGTCATTTCATCCTCTAAACAGGGCCTTTTGCTGAGCAAATGGTTTCAATTGTGATGAAACTCGATTTATGGATTATGCATTTGGTGTCAAGTGAAAGAACACTTTGCCTCGCCTAGATCCTAAAGATTTTCTATTTTTTGCTAAAAGCGTTACAGCTTTACATTTTACATTTAAGTCTGTGACCCATTTTAAGTTAATTTTTATTTAAAGTGTGAGCTGTGGGTTGAGGCTAATTTTGTGCCTATGGATGGCTGATTGTTCCAGCACCATTTATTGAAAAGACTCTTCTTTTATCCATTGAATTGCTTTGGCATCTTTGAAAAAAAAAAAAAAAAAAAACCAAACCACTCAGTTGGGCATATTTGTGTAGGTCTGTTTCTGGATTCTGTTCCATTCCATTGTTTTATTTCTCTACTCCCCCCCATTAATATTTAATATTACAGTCTTGATTACTGTAACTATATAATAAATCTTAACATCAAGTAGACTGATTCTTTCCACTATATTATTCATTTAAGAAGCTACTTTCGCTATTCTAGTTCCTTCGACCTTCCATATACATTTTAGAATACTCTGCTCTGTACCTATAAAAAAAATCTTGATGGAATTTAGATAGAAATTGATAGATATCTATCAGTTTTGGGGAAAACTGACATCTTTGCCACGTTGAGTAGTCAAGTCCTATGCTTTTAGTCACCAGAGAACAACACTTATTTTTAGGATGGGTCACAAATTAATTGCTTAAAAGGGGTCTCATGTATCTGGTTTAAAAACATGTAGCCTTGTTTTGAGAGCAGATTGAATACAGAATTATATTTCTCCACTACAAGAAAATAACTCGACAGATGTTAAATGACAAGGAACACTTGCTCTCAGCATTGGAAATGTAATAGAGAGTGGCGGGAATTGTGGCTTGCTGGAGGAAAGCATGCCCCCTGTGAACGGGGCACTTGCTACTCAATTCCTTTCATTGTTAAGAACATAGGCACAGCCTTGCTATGGCTTACAAATCTGACAGAAGCTAGAAATCTGTTTGAAAAAAATCTAAAATGTTGGCAGCTACTTTGAATTAACATAAAACAAATCAGGTCAAACACACAGCCTGGTGGGCTGGAGCCTCTAGGTGACCAGCAGCCTCTCTGTGGTCTCTGAGTTAGAGGAGGCAACAGGAGAAGGTCTTCAGGGAAGCTGCAGTCCAGCTGGAGCAAGAGAGACACACCATGAAGCAGCGCCGCAGGCTCTCACGACAGTGGGAGCTGTCGGTGCATGCAGAAGGACCCTTAACTCTACCCTGGGAGGTCAGGGATGGCTCCCCAGGGAAATGGAGTTACACAGGAACTCCAGGTAGAGATACTTTGGGCCCAGCTGTTAGCACACTAGGAAAGAGCAGGAGATACTTTCCAGATAATCCAAACTGTGCCATGAGGTACTCCTGAGAAGGTTAATTCAGTTGATGGTTCAATGTGTGCTATTTAATCTCCAGCATCTGAAGCAAACATTGATAGGATTAAAGAGCAGTTCAGAGCTCTACTGGGCATCACAGAACATAGCAGGGAAGAGGTCATGGAGTTCAATGTTTCTCTAAATGTTGTGTCACCTGTTAGTGGCAATTACAAAGCAAAAGCTTTTCAGAGGTGAACAGTTGTTCCATGCTCCTGGAATAAAATC
This sequence comes from Lepilemur ruficaudatus, assembly GCA_963574885.1. Taxonomy (NCBI): domain Eukaryota; kingdom Metazoa; phylum Chordata; class Mammalia; order Primates; family Lepilemuridae; genus Lepilemur; species Lepilemur ruficaudatus. The sequence goes on along the minus strand of CAUYRT010069335.1, from coordinate 22,225 downwards.
TGAGCACATATATTGCTCACGAGGCCCTGTGTGGCCTGACCCCTGCCTGCCTCTTTGCCTCCTCTTCTCTCTTTCCACTCCTGCCTTCTTTCTGTCTTTCCTGTCATAACTCAAAGTCTTTGCATTTTGTTATTAATTCTTCTACCCATTTAAGAAATACTGGTTGAATAGAAATAACTACTTCAGTTATGGGGAATACAACAGTGAACAAAGCTGACTCAGTTCTCTCCCTCTTGGAGTTTACATTCTAATGGGAGAGACAGACACACATATATAACGTTATACGTGGCATGATGCATTCGATGAAGAAAAATTAAACAGGGTTAAGGCATGGGGAATAACGGTGATTGCCACTAGGGGTTCGGGGAAGGCTTCTGGTTAACATAGGAGCAGTGCTCGAATTAAGTGATGGAGCAAACCACAGAAATACATGGGGAAGAGCTTTCCAGAGAGAGGAAACCACAGTGCAAAGAGCCCGAGGCAGGAAGACGTTCAGCCTATTTGTGGAGTAGCAAGAAGGGCGCTAGAATAGAGGAATGGTGGGAAACGGGGCTAGAGAAGAGGCCAGGTAACGTGAGACGTTGCAGGCGTTGGTTAGGATCGTGGCTTTTACCTGCAGCATAAGGAGGAACCACTGTGGATTTGAGCAAGGCAGCGACATGACCTGACTCACAGAGAACAGACAGTGGGTAGGAGCCCGTTACGAGTTATTGCAAGAGTCTATGTGAGAGATGGCGGCGACTGGGACTAATGTGATAGCAGTGGGGGTGGGAAGGAGCTGGTCAGTTGAGACACTGTGAAGGCAGAGGTATGGGGTTGCCTTTGGCCCAACATGGAGTGTCAGAGGAAGGGGTGAAGGATGACTCCAGGTGACTGTGCATTTACTGAGATGAGAAAATTCTGTGCCTGTAACTTCACAAGGTTGGCCCCTTATGGTTTGGGTCTCAGTCCAATGCTCTTTGGAGAGGTCTTTCCTGACCATCCCTCATCCTATCAGCATTCTCAGGACTTAACACGTATCTGAAATTATCTTATCCATTTTATTTGACTCATCTATCATCTGGATTCCCCGCTGAAATTCAAGCCCCACAAGAATAAGGAACATGGCTGCTTGGTTTATTGCTATAGCTTTAGTACCTAATTTGGTGGCTGGATCTTGGGATATGATCAGTAAATACTTGTGGAATGAGGTTTGCAAAATGCGAGAGAAGTTAAACAAGTATCCAGGTTTCTTTTGTGTAGTTCTGTTCAGAGCAATTAGTGAAGGAGCTAAATTGATTCTCTGTGGCAGGCTCTGGGAAAACAGGAGTGAGCAGGTAAAGCACCGTCTGCACCCTCATGGAGCTTACAGCAGCCTGGTGCAGGCACAGTAAATAATCTCACAAACATGGGATTTCACTGTGCTAAGAATTCCGAAGGAAAGGTTCATGGAACCGTGATGGTGTGTGATCAGAGGATGCAACCACATTATGGGGCACCGGCAAAGCTGCTCTGAGCTGAGATCCACAGGAAGTATGGCTGCGGCCTCAGGGATCTCTGAGACGAATACATGCTATGACTATGAATCCCACTTTCCATGGAGCTCCTTGCGAGACAAAACACATTTTGGCAAAAGCTGAACTAGTACAGGCTTTTCACGCACTGGGGTTCAGCTGGGTTCAGAACCTGGATAAGACGAGCAGCTGGTCCAGGACAGAACCAGGGTTTTGCATTTATTATGACACATCTGGGGAAAATGGGAATGTTGCCCACTTAACAGGGCTGCTGTGAGAATGAAAGGTTTAATGTCTATGAAATGCTTAGCACAGTGCCCACTATACAGGAAATGCTAAATACCTGGTAGTAATTACCATCAAATTTCAAATTCTGGAGGGTACTAATCATGCTAATACTCTTCCCACACACGCAGAGAAAACAGCATAATACCTTACACAGGGCACGACCTCGATAAATATATGTTGAATGAATGAATGATGGTTGCTTCCATGACACACCATTTTGGATCAGACCAAGCATTCTCACCAGACTGAAAAATCTCAGGGATTGGCAGCTGCTGTTAATTATTGATACTGTAGGGAGAGAGAGTCCTGACAGCCAGGGACACTTGGCAGCTTGAATGTAAGAAAGTCAGTCTGATCCTTGGTTTTAAATTAAAGGTAAGTTATAAGGTGGGAGGGCCCAGAGAATTCAGTGATTTTATGCATCAATATTATTGGCTCAGCCAAAGTCTGGGAATAGCTGCTACTAAAATGGCATTTGCCTTTGTACTGAAATCCACATGCTTGATGTGTGCATGTGACTTCTCAGCTGCTGCCATGATAGAGGAAGTGGTTTTGCATGAACGCTAATCAACCTGAATCTCCAGGGGCACCTTGTACCTGAAAACCTCCAAGTCTTTTGTAAACAGCAGTTAAGCCTTCCTGTCTCCTGAGGGACGAGCTCCTGGATTTTTGCTGAAATCAAGCAGAGTTGTAGGAAAGAAGCCGCAATTATAAGCAAAGTGGATGTCAGGATAATTTTTTGTCATAAACCCAGGCTTGAAAAAAGCCAAAAATAATCTGCCAGTCCCTAGGATATTTTGCCCAAAAAGGTTCTGCAACAAGTCCCCCCAAGTGTCAGCTGAAGGATAGCTGGAAATTAGAGCAGCTATTTTGGAGGGCAATTTAGCAGTAACGTGTCATAAGCAGACCCTTCAAGTCAGCAATTCCACTTCACTGCATTTTCCTAGAGAAATCCTGACACATGCGTGAAAGAGGCACAGGCGAGCACCCCCACTGCTGTGCTATCCATAGGCGTGAAAATCTGAGCACACTCTCAAGGTGTGCTCTCCTATCAAGAGGAGAACAATTAAGCACAAAGTGGAATAGTATGCAGCAGTTAAAAAGAATGAGGTTGACCTAGTTGTATTGTCATGGAAAACTAAAACAGATTATTAAGAGAAAAAAGCAAGTTTGCAGAATCATATGTGCAATATGCCACATACAGTGGCTTTAAAACAAGTCCAGAAATCCTTTGATATTCCTCCCTTTAGGAAATGGAGCTTAGTTAGCCTATTCTTGAGTGCAGGCCACACTTAGTGACTCAGTTCTAACGATTAGGATATGGTATAAATGACAACATGCTGCTTCCAAGAGTAGGTCATAAAATGGCGTTGTGGCTTTCTCTTTGATCCCTCTTTTGCTTTCTTACCCATCACTTGCTCTAGAGGAGGCCAGCTGCTGTGTTTTAAGAACATTCAAGAAGCCCCATGGAGAGGCCCATGTGGCAGCTCCTGGCAAGAGCCAGTGAGGGATTGAGGACTCGGGCTGACAGCCACGTCAAGGCCCCATCGTGGAAGCACATCCTTCCGTCCCAGTCAAGCTTCCACATGACTGTGGTCCTGGCTTCGCTGCCAGCTGCAACTTCGCAAGAGACCATGGACTACAGCCCCCCAGAGCTTAGTTGATCTTGGATTCCTCACTCTCAGGAAATGAGAGAGACAGTAAATGTTTGTTATTTCAAGACACTAGGTTTTGTGGCAGCAATTGATAACCAATATATCATTTATATAAACATAAATTTTTAGAAAACCTTAACACATACACAAATGTGTAGAGAAAGGTCTGGAAGGAAATGTGCCAAAGTGACGATAACAGTGACCTCTGAGGAGTGTAGAGGAGAGGGACTGGGGTGGGGTGGGATGGGATGGGGTGGATGGAATTAGCTTCACCTAGTTCTGTCCCTAGTTTCGTTGTAGAGACTGTCTACACGCGTTGACATAATTTTAGAAAACAGTAAAAGGGAGGAAATAATTTAAGATTCCACTACTTTAGAATATCACAGTAAGTCAGATGAGGCCTTACCTTTGATCATCTCCAAGGAAAAGGGTTGCTTAGCAAATTTGTTTAACAATAAACAAGGTTATCAGTGGAGCTCTCCGAGCTACTTAGGAAAGCCAATTCCTGTCGGTTACTCTTAAGAATCACCTTAGCATAAGTCATATAAAATAAATGATTACTTTTACTCATGTTCCTTATCTACTGTTAAAGAAGGTCAAAGAGACCTTTATTTGGACAACACCAATTGGCAATATTCTCACTCCCAACGAACACCCAAATTCTTCTGAAGACGACGACACCACCTCTATTGAAAAAGCCGAGTTACATATTAATGCATTCTGGTTTTATCAAGTGGTTTAGAATCAAAGAGGTTTTGTTGTCAGGTAAGGTTATGGAAAAGGTATTTTAAAAGTAACTCTGTATTGGATCTCATTTAGGCTCGTGCTAATTTGTTTTTCAACTTTGAGCCTGGGGGTTGGCATCGCTTAGTGGCAGTTCCGAGGCAAGGACCAGGATCCCCGTCTGTGGCTCGGCTGGCTGCAGGCACCGAAGCTTATGCATTTTCAGTGGAATTGGGTCCAGAGCTTAGCTGCAAAATGCCTTCTGGGTGACTGACCAGAAATTCAATCACAGCACATTCATTTCAAAAATCCCTTTCATGTATCATTTAAAAGCAGCCTGCATACTGAAATTTGCAAAATCTGACCCTGGATTTTGGAAATGCGAGAGAAGAACAGATTTCTGTTTAGTTTTCAGGATGATGGGAAGGAACAGACCAGAGGCATTTCCTTCCCTTGACTACTGAGTAGATTTAGTACTTCTGAAGGATTCTGAACCAGTAGTTCTCTAAGGTAAGCCACTGTCCCATAGAGCTCAGGAATAAGCATAACTAACATTTATAGGGTGTTTTAGCCTCTGCAAAGTGGGTTAGCATTCACTGCCTCATTTATTGGGCAGAGAGCCTCTTAATTATGCTTTCTGATGAGGGGACAATGATTCTTTCAATCCCAGCATCTGCAGAGATTACTCCAGTTTCCCTTTCATATGGACACACCAAAGAAATCATAATGCTGCGTGCTCACTTCCCCGGCCTGGGAAAGAGCACACTACAGCAAGTGTGAGCTGTATGGATTTTCCCATGCCGTAGTGAGTATTCTAAGTTTCTTCCAATTAACTCAAATGCACATGTGAGTCTCTGTTACAGGAAGACTAGAAGGTAACTGCAGGTGTTCTCAGGGATGCCTGGGTTTGAATCCTGGCCCTGGCATTTTCTGGCTGTGTAGCCCTGAGAAAATTATTTATCTGTTAAATATTTTAATGTATTTAACTTACCGGTTTTCTCATCTGAAAAATGGGGCCGATCATAATAGTATCAACATCATGAGATTGAAATGAGTGAATTCACATAGAGTGCTTAAAAGACTGCCTGAGCCATAGTCGACTCTCAGTGACTGCTGGCCACGGTTGGTATCATATGCAATGAGCTACGTTTTAGGCTGGAAGGGTAAAAAGAGACATTCGTATTCAACATGCTGAGCGGCTTTCTGCTGGGCACAGTCTCAAGCCCTGAGGATGTGTCAAATGTGGTTCCTTTCCCCACATCGCTTACCTTGTGGTGGAGGCGGCAGACAAAAGCAAAACGAAGGAGGCTAGACAGCAGGCAGTTGAGCTAGAGGATGAAGCCTGGAGTGGGAGAGGGGGGACTCTTTTATTTTAGGACATGAAAGGCCAGCCTTTCAAAGCATGTGGGGACCAACAGTCCCAGCACGAGTGAGGGCCATGGGGGAGGAGAGAGCTTGGCCAGTTAGAGGGACTGACGGAGGCCGGAGTGGAGCCCGAGCTGAGGGGGAGAGGGGGAGGCAGGACACACGGCCCTTGGAGAGTCGTTACGGTTCTGTGCTGTGTGTAAAGGGACGCCACGGAAACTTTTGCACAGAGGAGTGACATGGTTTTACAACAGAAATCATACAAATTTAGGACATTGAGTACAAACGTAGTATATATAATTGTATCACATATAAATATCTATCACATACATGCGCACGTGTCTAAAGATAGCACTGGCGGCTGTGTGAGATAGGGGTTGCGGAATGGAGTGACTGGAGCAGGCACACAAACACAGAGGTAAGAGACACACGCCAGCAGAGAACTGCAGAGTGGCCCCTGGAGCTTGCAGGACAGGACGCGGAGCACCGAACAAGGGGCCCTGAACTGCGGTGACTTAGAAGAGGGCATTGTTTTTAGACACGCAGGGATGTCTGTACAGCCTAGATGGCTTCACTAATCGCTGTGTATCTTGCACAGAAGCCATATGGGTCTTCCCTGGAGTGTCCCATATTTAACGTATGGATCTCTGAAATCCGTGTATCTGTGTGATATGGGGGAGGGGAGGGGTGCTACAGTATCCCTCATATCCCAAGTGACACTAGTGCTTAGACTACCCTGTGGAAAAAACCACAAAGAAGTTCCTGAAACAACCATGACTTGATGTGCACCCAATGGAACCCTTCACACCCCGACATCACCTTGGCCTTTGAAGGCCAAAGAAGCCTACAGGGTTTAACTTCCATTTTCTGTAAGACATTGAGGCAAAGCAGAACCCTTCCATAAACCCCAAAGGCTCACTCAACTGAACTGACAGGTAGATATCCAAATGAAAACCACCAAGGCAGGTCACAAAACCTACTTAGTGGTAGCTGCTTAGATCTGCCCAAATATGGAGCTTGGCATTGTGACACGATTCCTTCGTCCACTTTGCTCACACCATGGTTCTGTTTATGTGACATTTCTGCCTGGCAGGCCACTCCTGCTTCTTTTTTTTTTTTTTTTTTTTGAGACAGAGTCTCACTCTCTTACCCGGGCTGTAGAGTGCCGTGGCGTCAGCCTAGCTCATAGCAACCTCAAACTCCTGGGCTCAAGCGATCCTTCTGCCTCAGCCTCCCGAGTAGCTGGGACTACAGACATGCGCTACCATGCCCGGCTAATATTTTTTACATATATTTTTAGTTGTCCAATTAATTTCTTTCTATTTATAGTAGAGACGGGGTCTCACTCTTGCTCAGGCTGGTCTTGAACTCCTGACCTTGAGTGATCCACCCGCCTCGGCCTCCCAGAGTGCTAGGACTACAGGCGTGAGCCACCGCGCCTGGCCCCCCACTCCTACTTCTTAATATCAACATCAGTGATATCTGCTTTCTCTGGAATTACTCATACAAGCCTTCTTCTTGGACTAGAGGTTTACAAATGTCAGATAACCGAAATTCCAAACGGCTGCCCAAGAGGTTCAACTCATAGCAGCCGAAGAACATGTGAACTAGCATCAGAGAAGTGACGTTCAAGTCCCAGCCCCGCCATTAGCCAGCTGTGTGATTTGGGGCAAGAACACTCATCTTTTAAATTTTAGTTTCCTCTTGGTTAAAAGGTGCCAACGTCTACATCAAAGGTTTGTCACAGGATTAATTATGATGTTTTTATCAAATTAATAAGATACAAATCTGGTACCGCCATCATCATCATCATCAAATAATATCAGATATTTACATGAAGTTTTAAACTGTCTTAATATTTTTTACTTGCTGTATTTAATTAGCCAATTAACTAATTAATGAGCTCTCCATTAAGCTAGCTCCGTAAGGGGCAAAAAACCTTGTCTGATTTTTGCTCATCCTGAATCCTCAAAGCAGTACCAGCACTTAGTAGGAGCTCAATACCTATCAAGTGCTGAATGAAAGAAAGGAAGAATGAACTTACACTTCGGAGAATGGCTGGAGGCTACTTTATGGAAGACAGACAATATTGTTCTCATTTCACGGTTCTGATTCTGAGCAACAGAGAGATTTAGCTGGATCACAAACTAAAATCTCACAGCCAGTTATGACGGAACGGAGCCTAATCCTGACTCCGCAGGCCGAGGTTTGTCTACTCCCCTCCCCGCCCTCTCTCACGTGGAAGGTTTTTTTTCCAAATGGAATCAAAGCCGAACGCTTTCCTAATGCAGTCTTTCCTTTTTCTTCCTTAAGCCATCTGCTCTTTTATCTACTCAAACTTATTGATTTTATTTGAAAACTTTTAATTAGATGCTTCCAGGCAGTGGCTGAGTTAAGTTTAGAGGTTTCAAGCTGGTCTCGTACTCAGCAGCTGCAGGAATACAAGCAGGCTTATGATTTAAATTCATTATTATTTCCACGTTGATGTCATTTTCTTTTCCCTTGCTATTGCATTGTTCCAGGAAGTTACACAAGGCTTAAGAACCACCAGGCTAATAATACTGCTTCTTAGAAATGACCTTTCAGGGAATTTTCCTTATGTGATCAGAAGCTGGTAAAGCTATAATAAGTAATATACTTCCCCCCTCTACCTCACCTTTTATCTGAAGATTACCGAAAGCTTTACAAACGGTAATTAAGCCAACCTCATGACACTCAGGGAAAAAGGAATTAGCCACTGCAGAAAACTGAAACTGAGTTTAAAGGCACATTAGTGACATATTTAGAGTCAGCCAATCAGCAACATTCTGATTGCTCTGTTCCCACCTTCAACCCCACCTCTCCTATGGGCTTGGAAAACTCCTACTCATGCTACAAGACCCTGCTCAGCATTACCTCTAGGAAGCCCCCTTATCTCACTTTCCAGGTTGAATTAGGTGCAACCCTTTCTTTTTCATCCCCAACATCCTTGCATGCATATTCATACAACCCTTTTTACAAGTGTTGCAGATTTTATTCCTGCTTATCTCCCTTCCTAGACTTCAGCTCACTAAGGACATGCACTTATTTCTTTCACCGAGGACATTCTCACTGAGGACATGCACAAATGAATTATTTTGGTGTCCTCACCTCTATCCCATATTGACATGCAGTAGATGTTCAATACGTGTTTGCCTAACTGGACAGGAAGCCAAAATCCCTTTTTCTAGGATGTAAAAATTAAATGAGATAATTGCATACACAGCAAACTCCCAGTAAATTCAGCTCTTTGTAATAATAGCATCAATAATTACTGTTTATCGAGTACTTATTATGTGTCAGGAACTATGCCAAGTGCTTTATATGGGCCCTCTTAATATTCCCAACAACTCTAGAAGGTATTGTTTTAATCTCTATTTTGCAGATGAAGGGACTGAAATATATGGAATTTCTGTAATTTTCACTGGGTCGAATAGCTAGTACGTGGAGAATTGAGTCTGTCTGCCACCAGAGTTTAATAAGCTATTTTGCCTTATCGCTTCTCTTTAAGCAAACAAGCAGCATTTAAGTGTGTGCCCCACATGTGTTAGGGACGGCTGCATGGGATGAAATAAACTCTCTGCTCTCCAGCAACTCACAGTCTCGCTCGAAAAGAGGCAAAATATCCAAGCAGAAGATGAGAGGTGATAGGACAGCATGTGATATTGTCAACTAAACAATTTAAATCAAATATACTCTGGGTGTAAAGGAGGAAGAGACCTCAGAACTGCAATTGCACCTGGAATTATTTGCACAGTCTGCACACTCTGCTGTGATTCTGTGGGTCAGGGATGTATTGGAAATACCTGGGAGGCTGGCTTTCTCAAACTTGACTCTCACCTTCCCCCCGTCACACACACAGTTGAAGAGTTACTGTTGAAGTCTCCCATGGGTAGTAACTGTGCGTCTGCAGTCAGATTACTTGGGTTCAAATTTTGGCCATCTCCCATTTCTCTTTGCACCTCAGCTTTTCTATCCATAAAATAGTAATTACAGTAAGGAGAAAATGTTTGTAAAGCCCCCAGTGTGGTGTCTGGTGTGTCACGAATGGTCATGCATGGTAGTTAATGTTAGTCATGTTTCTCTGGCTTGATGAGGGAGAAAAAAGATGGGGAATCACTGATCCAAGATGTATGTCAGATAGCAAACCGCTCTGAGCTCTCTGCAGAGTCTCGTGCTGGAACGGTGGCCAGGAAAGGGCAGAGGCAGAGCTGACAAGAACTACATTTCCAATTTATCTTGGGACTTAAACCTTCCAACCTAAAGACATCTTAGTCTGATGGTATTTCTTAAACAGCTCTGACTCCCGATGGCCACTTAAACATAATGGAACGATACGACTGCATACACCGTGCTCTAGGGACCGGTAGAATTCCTTGAATGGATAAAATGTTAAAGAAAAAAAGTGATGTTGGCTAAAACACAAGAACAGTTTTACTGCATGATATATTATAATCTTTCATATGAGACATTTTAAGAAGAGACAAGAAATACTTATGAACAATGTGGGCTCAATGGTAAGACTATTCCTGAATTCACTCAGTCAAACGTTTCCTGGAGGCCTCAGTTTCCCCATGTATTAAAAATAGTACTGGAAGCTCCACACAAGGCGGTTGTGAGGATTAAAAGAGATTGTGAACATAAAGCACTTAGCACAGTGCCAAGCACACAGTCAGCACTCAATTAATGCTCACTACTCTTATTATTCCATGTGCTGTGGCAGGACTTTGGGTTACAGAAGTGAATAAAATAGCTAAGCATTCTCTTAAGTTCTGAGTAGTTATTTCTTCCATGTCTACAGACCCTATGTGGACAGAGTTCTGGGCTAACCCATTCTGCTCATCTCCATATATCCAGGGTCAGGCACAGAACTTGAAGCACAGCATGTGCTTAATAGTTGTGACTTGAGTGAATGAAATGATGCAGGAGACACAATCTTTGTTTAGGAAACTCATAGGAGAGAAAAGAGACACGTAGACAAACAAATGCAATGCAGTACGATTGTTGTGTTCAAGGCCTGTGGATTCGTTCACAGAAGGCCTGGGTGTCTAGCATCATTGTCCTGGAAGGAAACTAGACCAAGTCCAGGTCTGCCCTGCTTCAGGCTGGTAGGTAATAAGTAACATGTGGGGACTATCACCAACATCCGACCATAGTCACTTAGAGTTCTCTAGTTGAGCCTCTGTCATTTGACTAATGTGCCCCACACGTCAGTGGAGTGACCTGTGTGACCCACCTGACTCCAAGAGCAGCTCTAGGAGCCTGTTTTGTTAGATTTCCGCCTGGAGCACTTGGGCCGTAACAAAGTGGAGAGGAGAGAAATCAATACAACCTGAACTGAATGCACACTTAAAACCTCAGCCTTCAGCTCCGGAATCAAACCCTTGTCACTCACATCCAAAGTGCTTTTGCTCCATGACCTGCTCAGGGTCTAGTAAGCAAACACGAAGGAGGAGATGGAAATGGCTCCAGGGCACGGGCAAGGGAACACACACGGGGACAGCTGCCCAGCCTGGTGGGAGAGAAAGAGCGCAATTTCTTCAAATGCCAGCTGGGGATGCTCGGGTGTGTTTCTCAACCTCTCTGGGCCTCTGGTTTCTTATTTGGGAAGAATTACGACAGCAGTAATCATACCCGAGAGTGGTGTGAGTGTCTTGGCAATTCAGTGAGCATTAAAGCACGCAACGTCCCCAGCACACAGACCGACTCGCAGGTGGTGCTCGATAAATGGCAGCCTATTAGGTCAGCTTTTCTGCTTCGTACGGAGATAAGCAAGACCAAATGCGGTGAAGATCACTTACTAGCCATGCAAATAATAGCTGCAACAATTTAGGTTTCCCACAGATCAGTTCAAAGAATGTTTACTAAACCACCCACTGGATTAAGGACTGGGGACCCAAAAGGTGAATAAGACAAGGGCATTTTAAATATAATTATTAAAAGAGACTTCACAGAAAAGAGAAAAGTACACGGTGGCAGGATGCCGAGAGAGGGGCAACCAGCTCAACCCAGGGAAGATGGGAGCTGATTTGAGCTGGAGAGTCAGCCTTGTGAAGGAAGGTGGGCAGGGCATTGCAGACGTGGGCTGTAGGGACCTGGGGCTGGGGCAGTAGGCAGGTGCCAGACGATGAAAGCCTTGTGGGCCCACTTTCGAGGGAATTTGTCCTGAGCAGATGGGAACCACCAAAGGCTTTTAAATAGGAGTAGGTTTGCATGTGGACACATCACTTTGGCTTTAGGATGGAAAGGGAAAAGTTATTATTCCATCAGAGGGTTTACAGTGCTATTTCTTCATTCCTTTCCAACCCAAGCAAATACACAAGTTGATAGCCTCTTTTGGGTGGCCGGAATCAGTAGTCATCAACCAAATATGACTTCTGGACACCGAGCCATTCCTTAACGGCCAACCTGTTTTAAGCCGGGCATCTCTCAGTTCTCACACTCCCTGTTTCCCTGCAGTCCTTACCCCTGGATCACATACGTGTCCACTTCTGCTCTGCTTGCAAGAGTGAGTTCATTACTCTCCATCATACAGCTGCAGTCAGTCATGAGCAACCTCAGCGTGAATGTCGCAGGTTCCAGTGTCTGCTAGAGTTACAATAACTAAAGTCTCTAATCTCAAGAGGTGATCAACTATGTCAGCTGAAAAATGTCTCTAGGGGACATCTCTGTCCCCTCAGAGAGAAAAAAAATCTATCTATCCATCCATCCATGTTTGTGCTCTGCCCTATCTAAACTATCCTAGACCTTCCTAGTTATTAATAAAATATAAAGCTACTTTAATCACATATTTCATTGCAGTACAATTAAGAATTTAATTCTTCTCAGGCATAAGAAGAGTCTATGAGGCCAATGATTAAACTCTTGGTAGAAAAAATACATAGTTGCAAATAGAGGCTTCAGAGGAATAAGTAGATTTTTGTCACAAGTTGTCATACATAGTATTTTATAACAAATTTCTCTTCTTTATTAAGTTCCACATTGATGAAGAGGATTTTGATATGCTGTAGAAAATTTAATATCAATTTAAAAAAGGCCACTAAGAAACAAAGTTGTAAATAACTATATGCCACATTTATAAAAGATACAGACTCCATGTGACATCTGGATGTTTTCACATCCCTTAGCTAGACTGAGTGCAGGAAATCCATGTGTAGGCATTGTGTGTATTTAGTCACACATTGTACCGGGATAGTTTTCAGAGTTACTACCATCCCGGTAAGAAAGATTCATAAGAAGTTTAACAGCACATGAAAAATAAGGAAAATCTCTTTTTTTTTCTTATTCCTCTGAGCCTTGAGGTTAAGTCTGCATTTAAAGAATAGTCCCTAGAACACAGAAGGAGCAACATAAACTGTACACTATGAGAAGTGACCAAAACCCTTTTTGTGGCACCTGACTTATTACTGATGACATCTAAATTGATACTCCAAATTGTGAAAAAGTAGTTAAATAGTCCCCAGTTTGAAAACCTCAGGACCATGCATTCTTTCTTTGCATCTGCTACGCTGGCAATGCTTTTACCCAGATTCCTCCAGCACTGTGTACATTATTTTTAGAACTTGGTTTCCTCATCGTATTTATAGAGAAGATAGTTAATTCATATTTTGCACCACAGGAAGAGGCTGGAACGAAAGTGGGTATCGTAGGAGATTTTGAATATAGACAAAGAAACCCGTCAGTTCTGCCAAATCACCATCAGAGAGACTTTCATGAAGACACCCTGACACACAGCATGGCTTCAGCTGGATCACCATTCCTCATGCCATGACTCTCCATTTGTCATAATCTGGTGATTAAAGAATCAATTTGAGATCGTGATACCTAAACATGTTCTTTTAAAGGAAAATAAATTTGAAATCATCAATAATTAATTTAGGAAAAAAGAAAGAGACAATGGCATATCCCGAAATGTCCTCATCACACTTTCTGTATTGCGTTCCCAGCTTAAACACAGAAGGGTGTTTTTGCTAACTGTCTGCTCGTGGAGAGTTGCTGTGCCACATAATTAGCAGTCTTTGATGCATTTTGCTGATGATAAAGAATCGAATCAAACTCCATTCTCCCCCCCAAAAATTCATTCCAGTATTTTTAGGTTTAAACAAGATGTCTGGAAAAAGATGTAGGAGAAAATTTCTCTAAATTAACATGTGAAATGAATGACCGTTTTCCAGAGATATCATTCCCTACAATATTCCTCTCCAAATAAAGAGCAGGAAGAACTGTGACTAAATCCCTGAACAGGGGCGGGAGGCGGAGAATGCTTCAGGCAGCTGAGAAGAGCCAAGTTAACATCTGCCCACAACTGGGGCAGAAAACACAATTCCTTCTAACAAGCACAGCGACTATTATTATAGCTAATATTGTGCTACGTATTGACACTTTTCCGGAATAATTTCACTAATCCTCATAAGGACTTCCTGAGCTGAGTTCCATTATTTCATATTCCAATGAGAAAACTGAGGCTCAGAGAAATCAAGTTCCCAAATCACAGAGAGAGTAAGTTCCTGTCTTAACTTCGGCAACTGTGAATGCTGCTGCACCTCCCCCTGCCCTGTAGCACCACCAAAAAGCTCAGCAGAGACAGTAACAGCACAGAATATCTTAGGGAGCATTTTCAGGTTTCTCCTTGCATATGTGTAGACTTCACTAAATATTTAGGCCAAGAAGGAAATCACAGAACAGGAATATTTGAGAGCGTATGAAAGTGTCTCACGTCCTTCAAAGTTTGAACTCCTATGCCGACCCCTTGTATCAACTGTTCAAGGAATCCAAAAAATTCAGACACATCAGTCATCTAGTCTATCAGCACATTTAATTCATACCTTGACTGAGGCTAGTAGTCCATGGCCAGAAATGCTCCCGGCACCATGCTCCTAAGACCATCACCAACTTTAGCCAGGTACGTGACGACTGCTCTGCAGCCAGTTCTCACTGGGTATGAGGTGAATCTTTCAGTAGGAAGTATTTCTAGCAAGTTCCCCTGCTGCTGAGGCCAATAGAAGGCCAGAGGCATTGAAATGGCAGATGCTTAAACTATTTCTCCAACACATGCATACACAAGTGTATGTATATATTTAATAGGCTCTACTTTTTAAAGTCTATTCATGGAAAAATTGAGCTGAAGCTACAGAGATTTCACAGATACCCCTTGCCACACATGCACAGCCTCCCCATTGTCAACAGCCTGCACCAGAGTGACACATTTCTTACAATCAGTGAACCTACACTGCCATGTGGTTATCACCCAGAGTCCACAGTGTACAGCAGGGTTCTGTCTTGGTGTTGCACATTCTGTGGGTTTGGACACGTGTGTAAGGACATGTATCCATCACCGTGGCATCACACAGAGGACAGAGCTGTCCTCTGTGCTCATTCACTCATTCCTCCCTCCCCGCTAAGCCCTGGCAACCGCTGATCTTTCTCCCGTCTCTCTAGTTTTGCCTTCTCCAAAGCTATATATTTTTTGAAACATTAATTACCTGAGGTGCTCTGGGGAAAAATATCTTGCCCACAATGAACATGGCCATTTTAAAGGCTCTGAAAACTCCAGCAGTTGAAAACGGGTGCTATTAAATAATTGTGTTGTAGCCAGTGATTCCCAAGCACTTTTTGGGGGAGAAATAGCCATATCTTCATTCCTCACCTTCTCACTCTCCCCACTGTCACTCCGTAGCTCACACCCACCTCCACCCTCACCAAGGCCACCAGCCTCCAAATCTGGTCGCTCACGAAACTCCTGCTTATTTTCTATCCTATCTCCTCTTAGCACACAGAGTGATCTCTTTAAAATATCAACTGGCTTTCCACGGCATTAAGGTGAAATCCAAACTCCTTCCTGTGGTCCAGGGTCCCGTACCATCTGATGTGCAGCCGACCGCTCCAGCTTTGATTTTTATCATTCTCTTCCTCGTTATCTGCAAGTCTCACTGGCCTTCCCCCACCTCCTAAACAAGCCGACCCTCTCACGCTTCTGGAGATTTGCTGTTGCCTCTCCTAGTATTTCCGAGACTTTTTATGGCTCCTCATCCTTCAGGTGTCAGTTCCTCTCTTCTTCAGGCAAAGCTTTTCTTTTCTTTCTTTTTTTTTTTTTTTGTTGAGACAAGGTCTCACTCTGTCACCAGGCTAGAGTACAGTGGTGTCATCATAGCTCACTCCAATCTCAAACTCCAGGGCTCAAGCAATCCTCTTGCCTTAGCCTCCTAAGTAGCTGGGACTACAGGTGTGTGCCACCACGCCTGGCTAAATTTTCTATTTTTTGTAGAGACAAGGTGTTGCTGTTGCTCAGGCTGGTCTCGAACTCCTGGTCTCAAGCCATCCTCCAGGCTTGGCCTCCCAAAGTGCTAGGATTACAGGTGTGAGCCACTGCACCCTGCCAGGCAAAGCTTTTGTAACCACCTAAAGCAGCAACCTTCTCCCCTGCCCTTCTCAATGTTACTCCCTATCACAGTGGTTTGGCGAAGTGTGGTCCCCAAAATGACAGCATCAGCAACATCTGGGAATCTTTTAGCAATGCGAGTTCTCAGGCTCCACTCCAGATCTGCCGAATCAGAAACTCTGGGGATGGGCCCAGGCAATCTGTGCAACAAGCCTTCCAGGTGATTCTAATACTTGCTAAAGTTTGCACTGATCTACGGCAGTTTCCTGTTTATTTCCTGCATGTTTATCATAAACTAATTTTTTCTTTGTATATTTAACCTGTTTTGTTTAACAGTGTCACTAGACTCATAAGGACTGTAAATACAGGACCCTATGTCAGTGATCGTTGCTGCAATATGAGACCATAGCTGAGGCTAATTAATAGTTAGTGAATGAATGAATGACATGGAACATACCTTGGGAAATACAGCTTTACATAGGACCTAAATTAACTTATGGCTAAACTTCGAGTATTATGAACCACATGTTACCAATATTTCTCTCCATTCATTCAATATTAATGGGCATTTGTTATATGCCAGGCACTATTCCAGACCCTATACATACAAACATGAGCAAGCCCTGCGCTGAAAGAATTCACAGACAAGTGAGATACAAAAACGGGTAAATACATAATCATTTCATTCTGACAAGTAGTATTATAAAGCCTAGCAAAACCTATCAAAAGCATAGAAAATATACATGCACTTGTCTTTGGCCTAGTTATTCTAGTTCTAAAAATTCTAAGAAAATAACCAGGGATGTACACATAGATTTATTGCACTGTCTGGGGGATGGACACGCTTGAAGCTCTGACTCGGGTGGGGCAAAGGCAATATATGTAACCTAAACATTTGTACCCCTGTAATATGCTGAAATAAATAAAAAAATTTTTAAAAAAGGATGTTTGTCAGCATTCTTTATACCAAGCCAAAAAAAAAAAAAAAAAAAAAAAAACCAGAAATAACTTAGAAGTAAAAGAATGGAGAATAACTCAAAAATTATCCTAGACATAGGATAGAACACCAAAAAACCTGTTGTAATTAAAAAATTCTTAATTCTTAATGAATTAAAAAATTCTTAGTGAAATTGTTTGTAATACACTGTTAAGCAAAAAAACTATAATACACAATTTTTAATTCTGTATAAAAATAGAAGCATACTTAAATATATTTGGAAAGTATATACAAAGATATTAACATAAGTTACTAGGTGGTATGATAACAAGTATTTTTTCTCCTTTTATGTCCAAATTTTCCACAATGCACTATGACAGAGAAAATGTTAAGGGGAAGGAGTTAAGGAGCAAGTAAACCTGCTATGTGGATTAGGAGGTATCATCATCGAGGAGGTGTCATTTGAGCTGGGACTCGAGAAGGCATGGGAGCTGGTGGCAGGAAGAGGTGTCAGCAAAAGCAGGAGTCAGGAAAGGGCAGAGTGTGTGCCCTCAATGAGTGCAGCTCAATGAGGCTAAAGCAGTTGCAGAGGGGATTTGTAGTTTTCCACCAAATTCAGCCTACAGAGAGCAATCTGTTTGTTTACCTTCTTAAAGGAAAACAAAGCCTCATATGGATAGTGGCATAGTTTATTAATCAAAATCAGAATTTACTTATGCATAATGGGCCATCCATGCTCCCCGGGCTCTGGGCTCTGTTCTCAGCGTTTTGAAAAGCCACAGGCAGGTTTCCCGCTGCATAAAGAATACTACAAATAAACAGAAACCATAAAGAGGTTTCACTAGGGCTGGATTGTTAAGAGATAATATCAGATGGAAGAGGGAGGAGGAGGACATTCAAAGACATCCTTATATCTTAGACCTAAAAGCTCCCAGTGCCAGAATTCTAGAAGCAGGCCTAATCTTGTGGTCTGGCCCTCGTCAATGGCCAAGAAGACTGAAGGAGCAGTAAAATACCTCTTTGATGCTTGTTCATCACTCAACACCAGTACAGAAATTTCAAAGGCCATGATAAGTGACTTGACAACCTGGAGACAGATGATAAGGTCTCAGCTTCTGATCACTAAACACAATAAATCCCTTGTGAACAGGTGCTACTAATTTTTTCTTTTAAAGACTCATCTTGATTTTGTCAATCATTTTCAGGTCAACTGCAAGCGTGCCTGTTGACCTGAGGCATACTCTTATTTAGCTAAAACTCAGTTAAATCTGAATTTCAGGAAGGGTACCTGTGGTTTAAATAGAGGGGATTGGCTTGAAGGTGACTTATATCTGGGTTACAAATACAAAAGTCAATAGAGCAGTGGCAGATGATGAGTTGTCTACCAAAATCAGTTCTTCCCTTCTTCAACAGGAATAAAGTTTTAGCTGGGCACATAATTAGATAGAAACACTTTCCAGCTTCCCTTGCTGTGGCAGTTATGCTAGAAGCTCACCAAATTATTTTTCTGTTTTTCTTGGACATACAGCTAATCTATGTTTTCCAGTCCCCCTTGCAGTCAAAAGAGACCCTGCAACTGAGTCCTAGCCAAAGAAATGTGGGTGGAGATGATTTATACCCTATCCTGGCCCATAAAAAAACTTCCAAGATAAGGTCTCTCTTTGTCCCCACTTGCAGGAGAAGAGAAAAGAATCCAAGAACCTAGAGGAGGTCAGAATATGTGTACCCTTGGAGCTACACTTTCTACTTCAAGGAAGCCATCCTACACAGACACTTGCGCACGTACACAAAAGGCATTTCCTACGGTTCACAGCCACAGCAAAGTGGTTAAACAACTTCTGGAATATCCATACTATAAAACACAATGCAACCTTCAAAAAGGACAAAAAGGTTCTATATGTGCTACCACGGAAAGATCTTTAAGACCTACTGCTGAACACCAAAGCAAGTCGCAGCACAATTCATTTCTGAATACAGCAAACGTTTATGGATGGTTTATCTGTCAGGTGCTGTTCTAGGTAATGGGGATCCAACACAGACAAAAACTCTTGCCTGATGGAATTCACATGCACACAGAATGTACATTTCAAAACCTTAAAACTATGTATTATTAATAACATACATATATTTATTTCTAAATACAGAAAGAAGATCCATAACGATACCCATCAAATTGTTCATGGTGGTGACCTCTAGGGAGTGGGGTCAAAGAGGGGATAATAACTTTTTGGTCTATATTCTTCCTTGTTGTTTGAATTTTTTTTATGGGGATGCATTTGTGCATCTGAATTCTTTTTATTGGATTGCATTCCAATAATGGAGCCAAAAAACTGCCCTTCAGAGGCCTGGCTATGGAACCCCCAAGGGCCACCACCGTAGGACAAGGGTGAAGCATCTCTTCTCCTTCCTCAACCAGTGCCTTCACCTGCTCTGCTTATTTAAGCCCATGAGTAACATTTCTTTTGATCAAAGCTTTCTGTGGCAACAAAAGTTTAATAAGAACAACCAACCTTGCTCATAATCAGAAAATTAAAATGTACAAAGGAATAAGGATAAAAATCTCACTTGGGCATAATACTAGACAATCCTGGATCATTTAAGGGTTTTGATTGTCCAGCCCTTTTGTTACAAGGCTCCTCTGCCTGTAAAGGACAACACCTCAGCTTTTCAGATGGCAAATAGCACTCAATAAACATCACAAATGAGTTCTGATGTGGAAAATGCATTTTTAAACAGAAGAGTTTTTGTTTTATTTTATTTTAAAATTGTGTTAGCACCTAAAAGACCCCTGTAACAGTGAAGATAAAGTTAATCCAGTAATGCATTTACCATAGTAAACCTCCAGAACAGAAACACATTACTTTCCTCTGATGGAATTTTAAATCAGCGTAAGGGATTAAACAGTATTATCCAGCTGATGGAGAACAACTTGGAAAACACGATGGATTATGGGAAATGGCCATCCTATGCACAACCATCTGTGTTCTGGGAACTCTGTTTGGACCTTCCATGATTGGTATGTCTGATATAATTCTGGAGAGCTGGAATCTCTTCTCCTTTAACTTTTCATTTAATCTTTTCAAAGGCTTGCACAAAGCAGACTCAGGCTTCATGTTCTTCTTTCAGACTGTGGTTATTATGATCCAGAATTGAATTAAAGCAGTCTATATGGTTTCATTCTACAATTCCTCTTTCAGTGTTTGATTGACTAGGGGAAGCAGAGTACATTCTCTATTGTATTAGTACATCCACCAGAATAATGAATTATGGCCTAACTACAAAAATAAATGTTGTCTGACAGAATACAGGGTGAGTGTACTGAGTAACACTCAGAGCCCAGGGGGGATCCAAGTTCATCTCTTTTTCCCTTTACCTTCCCTTTCAGCTTGCCAGTGGGCTCCAGGGTTTGGGCCAGTCTCTCCTAAGTTCTGTTCTGTACATATAAAATAAGGCAACTAGATAGCCATTTTAGATTGAATTGTCTCCCCATCAATCCAGCTTTTCCTGAAATATTTTAACCATAGAGGCCAATTTAAATTGCTATGTGTTGTTTTTTTTAATGTGACTTATCCAGATCATCTGCTTTTCTCAGCACTTAGTCACAGCCTACCTACATAGACCATATTCTCTACCAGATATCTCATGCTTCCACATTCCCCCTTTTCCCACCGCAAACATTCCTCCCAGTAGCCTGTGGTAATAGATAATGTTAGCCACAGAAGGAAATAAAAAACTGTTAGTATTTAGAGGCAAAACAAGAGTGGAAACTACATTTCGTAAGCTTGGTGGATTCTGTGGACTTATAAACATTGGGCAAACCCTAAGCAAAATGAAATCTTTCTTTGATTCTCTGGATACTCTAACTTGGTGACTGATTTAACTGGTTTGTGTTTCAGTTTTCTGAAAACTCTATTAAGGTTGTCATAAGAGTTAGGTGAAAGGATATATGTAAGCTCTTTTATACACAGTGCCTAGCTCATAGAAAGCATTTACTAAATTGTAGCTCTTAATGTTATTATCACTACCAGCAGCAACATGTCTTTACCTTAAATTGAACAACAACAAAAAAATAGAATCTGAGAACCAGGATCAAATGTCAGAAAGGTTCTTGGATCCAGATTTTAGTAAAAATCAAGGAAAATCCCCTAACAATGGCAGATATAAAAAATGAGTGCACAAACATTACTGCTGACTTTACAGAGATAAAAAGGATATAAAAGAATACTATGAACAACTGTATGCCAAGAAATTGGATAACCTAGAAACACACAAATTACCAAAAAGGACTCAAGAAGAAAGAGACTATCTGAATAGGCCTATAACAAGTAAGGAAATTAAATTGGTAATCAAAAACCTTCCAAAGAAAGGGCCAGGACCATATGTCTTCATTGGTAAATCCCAGCAAACATTTAAAGATAGATTGACGTGAATCCTTCTCAAACTCTTCCAAAAAGACTGAAAAGGAGAAGACAAGTCCTTATTTACTCTATGAGGCTAGCATTACTGAAACTAAAGCCAGACAAAGACAACACAAGAAAACTACTGACCAATATCCCTTATGAATACTGATGCAAAAATCCTCAACAAAATACTAGACAACCAAATCCAGCAGCATATCAAAATGGTTATATATCCTGACTGAGTAGAACTTACTCAAGGGTGATTTAATATATAAAAATCAATGTAATATGCTACATTAATAAAGGGGAGAAAAATCACATGACCATCTCAATTGATACAGAAAAAGCATTTGACAAAATCTAACATCCTTTCATGATAAAACATTCAATGAATTGGGAATAGGAAGGAACTCCCTCAACATAATAACAGCCATATACGAAAATATCCACAGTTAATATTGTATTCAATGGTGAAAGACTGAATGCCTTTCCCTTAAGACCAGGAAGAAGACAAAGATGCTTGCTTTCAGCACTTATATTCGACCTAATACTGAAAGTTTTAGCCAGAGCAATTAGGCAGGAAAAAGAAATAGCAAATAAAAGAATAAAATATTTAGGGATAAATTTAACCAAGGCATAAGACTTGCATACTGAAAATTACAAAATTTTGCTTAAAGACTAAAATAAATGAATAGACCTCCAGTGCTCATGGATAGGAAGACTTAATATCATTAAGATGATAATACTGCCCCAATGTGGTATATCTATTCAAAGCGATATACAGATTCAATACAATCTCTATCAAAATTCCAATGGTGTTTTTTGCATAAATTTAAAAACTGATCCTAAAATTCATATGGAATTTCAAGGGATCAAGAATAGCCACTATGATATTGAAAAAGAAGTTGGAGGACTTACATTTCCTAATTTCAAAATTTACTACAATGCTATATTAATCAAAATTGTGT